>JAGYIB010000303.1:0-11316 GCA_024244615.1 Ascosphaera pollenicola | reverse complement strand
CACCCTATTCCCTCTTCCTCCTGAGCGTTTGAAACGCAGATGGTCGGAAGCGGTTCTTTCTATCACTCCATGTTCCAATTCCCAGAACGGAAAGGGGAGAGAAAGGCCAGCAGTGGCTAGTTAGAGTCAACTCTTCCCTGCTCTCACTTCAGCTGAAGCTAATGCATTGCTGTCAGCGCCAACCGGGCAAACCGCCAAGGTCGATCATCAATTCCTCAGCGCTGTACGGATAGATCGAACCTGGTCACGACGCGAGTACCGTGGGTCCAGAACAAGGGGATTGCGGAATCGGCTGGTGTCTGTGATACCATTGCGTATGGTTCATTCGAAACAGCAGCTGTGTCATTTTTATGCCGATATTGTGTGAGATGAGGCCTCGAGCATCCTTTGTCGAGTGTCGCTGGCTTATCTACACATATCGGCCACACCATCATCATCCGCTCCGTCCGCTTTCAGAGATATTGATTCTGCAACAAAGGTGTCTTGCTTCGCCTTGCGTTGCCTGATTTAGAGGCAAGGCGTTGGCCTGGGGGGGGCCTCGTTTCAAAGCAGCCAAGCCAGGAGAAGAAGTAGGAGTAAAACCGAGGACTATATTTCCGCTCGCACGGGTGGGATTGCAAGGGCTTGTTGGAGAAAGAAGGAAAAGGAAGCAGAAAAGAAGAAAAGACTATGGAAAGAAGGATGAAGAGGTTTCATGTTGATGTCAAGACCCAGAAAAGCTCATACATTATTTCGAAGTTAATCGTTTGCCGTGCGAGATCGGAGCCTGCTGAGCGTGTCGACAACTCATCATCGTGACGGAAGTCTGGTGTCTTGGTGCGCATGTTCGATCTCAATCAGAGTCCTGGTTATGCGCCTCCGTAATCTGTAGACTCTGTACAATCGAATTGGCTTCAGGCCCTTGGTCAAGATTGTACTCCACCATCATGTCAACGGGATGATAAAGCCTTTCAAGAGGTTTCCTCGTGCCTTGATTGTCTTTTCAAAATCAAAGGTAAGTATACCACGACAGCAGCCACGAGCGATGATCCTGCATGCAGGGCAAAAGGGCCCATCGCGACGACAATACCCGTCGTGTCCTGGGGGACGAATTGACGCGATTGGACGCGATTGGACAGAATGAGGCGATCTGAACGCAGCGTCTTCACGGCTAGCGTGGTCGACTTTGTTGGAGTGGAAGTCATCGTCGAAGCACTTCAGATCAGCTCCATAGCAGGGCAGGAATTGATCTGTAGTCGCCCAACGAGGATGCCCTCGAGCTGTTCGACTTCCCCATTCATGCTGGGTGACGGGTCGATGATGATTGAGATTCGGAATGCGCCTTGAATACATTTCAGGCAGTCGATCAGGACAATTTGGTGCCGATGCTTTGAGCAATCACAGTTATAGCATAGCTATCAGGCATACTGACAAATGACAGCACTTTGCAGCGCAAAGTAGCAGCATATCAGGTCAAGCTGTTAATTATTCTCGTCAATGCTGTTTCGTGATATCACTTTGTCTTCTTACAATCAGTAGTCTTCTCGTTGTAGCGTGTAGATCTGACTTCCTCTCTGTCTCTCCCGCATCGACTCCGCTCCGCCTCCGCCACCGCAACCGCCGCAGATTCTCAACTTCACTTTTCAGCATCGGAGACTACACCTCCTTCTGCGTTTTCATGATTGAGTTCGTTGCCATTCTATTGGCAAAACAACAACCTCATGGAGATGCAAAGATGCTTTCGACCATAGAGCTGTTGCAAGGTGCAGAAGTTGTTCTTGCAGGGTACTCCTACGGTTCAATGATCACCTCCAATTTACCGTCAAGCAGTCTTATCCTTGACCTCTTCATGAAAGCGCATCAGGATCGTGATGGCGAAGAGGAGATCAAAGAGGACTATGCATGACTTCATGGATCGTCTGTTGCAGGCTGACGATCAACCTGACGTTCTTCCACACCACCCAGAGCTGGCATCGGCGGTCCCCGTATCGTACCTCCTTGTCTCACCAATTCTCCCACCCATTTCCTCCCTTGCGACCTTCTCCTTTTTCCGTTCTGGCCCGGACCTGACATTTACTGCGAAGAACGGCATTACGATTGCGTCTGAGACTCTCGAGAAGAAGATTATGAGGGGCCACCGTGTCTTAGCTATCTTCGGTGACTGCGACACATTCTGCAGTGCCAACAAGCTGAGAACATGGTCGACAAAGATGAAGGAGCTCAAGGGATCACGCTTTGAAGGACATGAGGTCGAAGGAGGTAGTCACTTCTGGGCAGACAAAAGCGATCAAGATATATTGCAAGGAAGAATCAGACAATGACCTTAGGTAGATGAGAAGGTACAGCTAGCGAAAATTGACTGCCAAAATCCGTCTGGGCACAATTGTAATCAACCTCAAGATCTCGGTTGATAACCCGCCCAGATCTCACCACCTCCAACCGTTTGCGGGATGCGGAGCGTGCTGGTGGTTTTATCTGCGCTCATGCGAGGCATGTTGACATTTGATAATTGGTGGAGATGGCAAACTGATATGTTGATGATCAGTGATGGAGACAAAAGAGAGCTCATCATGATGGCACCACACTCGTTTTCCCCTTTTCACTGATATGATCGTATATATCAATGAGGCCAAGAAAAGGGAACCGCTAGTGATACAGGATATGGTTTCTGATCTCGCAGAGGTCCCAATGGATGCCATTGTGTTTGGTGGTGTAGCACCACGAAGGTGTTCAGTTTCCTCCAATCTTCAAAGATGACCCGAAGATTCGCTCCTCGAGGCAGGACACTTCGCCATGGCACTGTGATGTGCCAGCATACCAATTCAGTGCGTCGCTATATCAACACAACGCGTTTTGGGCGGCGCTTGCTCAATGTCGGCGTCGGTGACGTTTAGGCACTGGTAGATCATTGAGGGCTCTCTCGTTGAAGGCGCACCTCTGTTTGGCTAAATCTGGCCGCCGTAGCAGACGCCCCATTCAGCACAGCTTCGAGATCCCCGGCAACCTCCACAAAGTCAGAGCTGGTCAGCTCTTGATGCCGGTCCCCAGCGATGGCACTGGGACGTCTAGTGAAGATGACCAGAAAAGGAGTTGTGACTGGCGTATCTTTTTCAAAGACCCAGTGTCCATCAACGATGGTTGCAATGAGCTCCCCCCTGTCATCCATCATCCCTCCCCAGAAGCCTGGTGTCCACACAGAGGTCTGGACCCTCTTCGCGGTCACATCAATCGGCACAACTGCTCTGACCGCGCCGGTGCTGGATATAGGGATCACTGACAATGGCCGCCTTGAGGACTGAATGTTGGTACAATGCTGTCGTACCATTTTCGTCTTGGTCGGCATAGGAGAAGGTTTATAGGGATCCAGAAACGAAGTGGTTTGAAGGAAGAAACGGCTGCTACGCCTGGCGGGGGATCCCATGATTGCTAAGGTTGATTTCTTTCGAACCACCATCGACAATCTGCCAGTAGTATGTCTCTGGCAGATTCGGAGGTGCCAACTTCGATGACAATAGGCGGCCTCGGTGTTCTGGCCGCCACGCGAAGGAGGAATCGGGCTCCTTCGCCTTCCCTGCTTTCTCAATCCGCGCACTTTTTGTCAGTTTGAAGGCGTGACTCATGCCCACTCGTTGCAGTGCCCTTTTCACCATCTTTTCCCCAAAGGCCGCGGTCAGCTCATGCTTTTCGAAAGGCATTTTGAGTTCGATGCTGTTGTTTCGCCGGTCAAAGTGCTTGATATGATGATGACGATGTTTGCTTCCCTTTGCACAGAGCTGCTCAAACATGTGTTTAAAACATTGAGGAAGACAATTCGGACATCACCATTGCCCGTCGCCGCTGACTCCTCATCTCTTTCCCCATTGTCCTTTCCAGCGCTGCCATAGAGCGGTACTGAGAGACGCGAGACGCTGCTCTCAAATCAGCTCCACCGGAGCCTTTCTCAAGGTACGCCGACATGGTGCCACTTGGTGGGCAGTCATAAAAGGGAGAGAGCGCCAACACCGCCAATATGACTGGCGGATAACGCCCAGTCTCGATCATCTCTTCGATTGACGGGCGAATTTGACTGGAGATGGATGAAGTGGCTTTTTCAGGGGCAAAGACGCGGAGAGAAAGATCGGTCTCCTGAACACGGCACGCCGCCATACGAGAAAGCTAAGGCGGTTGGACAGATGGATCCAAGCATTACTCCAAACCAAAGTGCTATACTTGATGAGGACATGGTAGAGCCGTTGGTCAACATCTGGCTTGGCCCATCAGGCACAACCCGTATCATAATATCCTCGCCCAAGTCGTTGGAGCGAAGTGTATCTTATTAGTGGCCAAATGTTAATGGTCTGCCACTGACCAGTACCGTGCTATGCTCCGGAGAGCGTTAGTGAAGTACTTGTCAGGACTAACGCATTCCTTACTACCATTGGGGTTTCAAACTGAAAATATTGAATGTGATTCTCATGTTTGGTGTTTGTCTTTTGCCGCCTGGAAAGTGTATTATTTTTGCCACATTTGACATTCCATTTCATGCCCATATTAAAGCAATTGAAATCCAGATTTGCTCAGGAACTGCTTTGTCACAGCATAGATCAGATGGGTGTATGAACATCAGCTGTGCAAACCACCACACAGCATAAAATGATAGAGTCTGACGATCAACTTCACGGCACGCCCGTGTATGATTACCACGGGCTCGAATCGATCAAGAGAGCTATACGGCAGGAGGTAGCAAAGACAATAGAGGAAGGAGCGGGTGCAGCCCAGGTCGTTTTTAAAAATGTGCCCACTAAGATGATCAAACATCTGTTTACCTCCGACGAGGTGCAACTACCGTCGAACACTGACTTCTCTGCTTTCGACCTGCTCAATCAAACGATCACAGTTAAAATGCCAGAACACACAGCGCACGGGGCCGCAGCGAGCGCGATCACCGATGAGGTTGACCGAGCGCTTGAAAATGTTGGTTTAAGAGACCGATTCCAAAAGACGGGGGCAGGCGTCTATCACACCCCTTTCACTGAAGTACGGGGCAAGCAGCCAGACCAAGCCTGGATGGCATTGGCAGCCGATTCGGATCCAGCAAAATCCGAGCACTGGCCACGTCTGGTCCTCGAAGTAGGGGTGTCCGAACCTGAACGCGAACTACGGGCAGACGCGCAACTCTGGCTGATATACTCGGAGGGCGGAGTCCGAATCATGCTCACAGCCAATTTATGCGAGACCACCGCAATTCTCGCATCCTGGAAACGACAAGGCCCAGATGATGTTCAGATGGAGCAGAAGGTAGTGGGCCATAAAAATCAAGACGGAATATGGAGGGTGGTGTCGGACCAAAAAACACTGCACTTTGCAGTGAAAGACGTTCTTGGGCAAGATTTAGCCCAAGAAAAGGACGATCTCCTCGTGATCAAAGGAGATAGCCTCCTCAAGGCAGCAGCGGCGTCTGAATATCAGAGGAGAATGCAAGAGCATTTCAGGCACGCCAGAGACTGAAGACCACACCCTTCGTCCTGGACACGTCGTGCGGCAGTGTCTACATGATCTTTACGGATTGTGGTGTAGACTGGATAATGGAGGGAGACAGCGCTCTTCTTATGCTGTTTCCCGCAACACAACGCTTGATGATGCTGCATCAATGGCGCCGCACGACGCCAATCCTGGTTTGTTCACGGAGATATCAAAAAGGACATATAATTACATGAGCAAGCAACCAGCGATGGCATCAAGGCGAACAGGGTGTTCGCTATTGCGCCGGTCTTGGTTCGAGCTGCGTCAGTCAGCATGTTACTATACTGTTGCGACGTGCATATGCAATAGCTATCCTTTGCTGATGATGCATTCTGTGATGTGGGGAGTTTCAATTAGCAAGGAATTTGTGAGGAATAAAGGGATGGACTTGTCAATATGTTTCGATGTATCATGCTATCTTCTCATTTGCTTTACGGCTTCAGCGTCTTTCCCGCTACTCATGGACATTTTTATGTCATGGAGTTCTTCTTTGCATCCGTCGACTTTGAGATATTGACCTGTGTTCTTTGTGTCTGCAATGCGATGGAGGTTGAGTGTGAAATGATCCATGACAGGCTTGAAGTAGCCAGATGTCGCCCTTCCATGTACAGTAATTCCTCAGTTTTTATCACCTTATGGAACATCCTTGATCTTGGAACATGAGCTAAGGAGATTGAAGGGTAACAAGGCAGCGTCCTTCGTCACACAGACTCAGGTCCCATCAGCTGAGAGAAATTTCCCATGTACTAGATAGACATGATATCACATGTATGTCCCACAAGTTGACAAGCTGATGCGGCAAGGCAAGCTGGGGTGATAACCTATTAAATGCCATTATGTATGTAGAGATTAGATTAAACAGACTTGAGGATATAGTAGCATATCCAACATGGTCAGCTCTCTGATGAGCTTGACAGTCCCTTGAGGATGATGAGCAGAGAAGCGCTGGGCTCCCGTGCAAGCATTGAAACATGGACGAATGAGAAAATGACAGGAGAGTTCTCCCTAAAATGGATGGATGATTCAAGAAGAGTTCTTGAGACCTCACTCGTCGCCCCGTCTCGATTAATTGACCAGAGCGTTCTTAACCTCCAAAACAACCTTACCGTTCTCGAACTTTTGGAAAACAACGCTCTCAAGATTTTGCACAACAATGTCAGCCCCAGCTTCCTTGAGTCTTTCAACTGGATGTGTCGTAGCCAATGCAATCACCGTCATTCCAGCCTTCTTGCCAGACACGATGCCGCTCGGGGCATCTTCGAAGACACACATTTGAGCGGTCTCTGGCAGACCCAGCTTGGTGCGTCCCATCAGGTACGGCATGGGATGGGGCTTTCCATTTGTGACATTGTCAGCGGTGACCATAGTCTTTGGATGGGCCAAATGTAGCTTGCGAATCCAGCCGCCAGCCAGTGCGTAGGTTCCAGATGTGACAACAGCCCAAGGACACTCAACTCTGTTCATCTCAGCCATAAGAGTGGCGGCTCCAGGAAGTACTATGCAGTTCTCGCCGAAATCGGTGACGATTGAGCCCTCTAGCTCATGGACCTCTGATGAGATGAGAAGAAAGCACTGTCAGTAACTAAGCTGGCCTAAACAATGGTCTGAGAAGAGAAAGGGATGACAAGACATACTCTCTTGTGTAGCAGCTTCGGGCCAAACATCCCGGAGAACTTCAATCGTACGTCTGCCATGGGAATAATGTAGGATGGCCTCAGCATCAAGACCCCGCTGTTCGGCCAGTCTGTTGATCCATGACAAATTTGCGCCGGTTAGACGAGATCACCAAGATAAAAGCGAGAAAAAAAAAAAAGGAAGAGAACCATAGCACGATTGCCTGTCCTCTCTATTAGACTGACCTGTGCCAAAACTTGATGACAGCTAGAAAAATGAAAACACCGTTAGCATACATGCATGCAACATGCATCAAATGTACCTGTCAAACTCACCTTCTGTGGAGTCGACGATTGTACCGTCGAAGTCGAAGAGAAGGCCGTCAAAGGCGAGAGTCTGCGGGGCGGCAGAGAAGGAGTATTCAACAGATCCCATATTGTCTGTTTGTCTGTTCCTTTCGATTTGGATGATAGCTTCCAACGGTCCAGTGGGAGGAGGATAGATGATATATTTCTATCTTCCTTGTCTGTTGAGATTGACAAGAGGTGGGGGCACTGCTATCGCGATTTCACGACAAAGAAGAGATATCGGACTTTGCAAAGCCAGCAGAGAGATAATGTATGCACGCTTCAACGAGTTCAAAGCCAGGCGGGGGATTTTGAACGAGGAAGCCGTGCAATATAAATTGAAGAACTCGGTGAAGCAGCGCTCGATAACCAGATTTGATGTGGCCCAATCCTGGCGACGACAAGGACGAAGGCAGTCAAGCCATTCAGCCAGCTCAGGCGTCCAGCGACTCAATTAGTGCCGTGGTCCCGGTCACAGCTTCCCAAATGGAATGACCTTTTCACTCTTTTTTTTTCCTTTTTTCTTCCATGCCGGATGACCCACTGCGATCCAGGGCTGTGCTCCGTTCGTTTACCGGGTAAAGTGCGAAAAGATTGCTGCGCACGACATGACCTTCCGCTTTGAAGAAAGAGATGAACGGAAGCCGCTGTCATGGTTGCGTACGATGACAGGCCAAGGTGTGGCGCCACATCGTCGCATTTGCAAACGTATTGTTTGTCATTTGACAGGATGTTTGAATATGTCATGGTGATAGCCGTTGCGGTGGTGGTAAACCTGGGAGGACCGGTGAGCCAAAAATCTTGTCAAAGGGGCAGATGCTTGGATTACGTGCAAGGTCAGCACCCTGCGGACAGGAACAGGAGGGGCATGGAACGGTGAGGACCATGAGGATGTCGAGAAGAGACAATTGAAGTTGATGAGAAGGTGAAAGGTTCGATATCGAGGCCTCACGCTTGCCAGTCTGAGGTTGGCATCTGTTGAGTGATCTTTGCATGTATGCGATACTATATATAGCATTCACGTGGCATCTAAAGTCAGCGAAGTCTCCGTGGCGCAATTGGTTAGCGCGTCTGACTGTTAATCAGGAGGTTGGAAGTTCAAGCCTTCCCGGGGACGATCTGATTAACTTTTTTTTTGTCCTTTTATTCTTTTTTACGGTATCTCCATCTCCACCTCTTGTATGTATCGTGAGACGTTGTGCAGAATGACAATGATTCCCTTCACCCTCACAATCTCACATCCTCCTCAACTCGAGATCATGTCTCCTGATGAGTAAACCCACTGGCTGATTTCATGTCGGCGTATCGGCATGGAAGAAGAACTTGACAATGGCGCACGCCCGCCGCACCCGTCAGAGGTGCCTACCCCGGAGGGTCAGCACGGCCCTCACACCCTTGTTGGCTGCATGGTGCCCGGCAGGCGGGACATGGGGGAAGAGCGTGCTGCATCGGGCAGAGGAGGATCATCCACCCCTCAGTCTCGCCTGAACGACCCATCATCAGCTGCGCCGTCCCCTTCCAACTCACGTAGGGAGCGGAGACATGAGAATCTACGAGGCTCATCAGCACAGTCTCAGTCTCCAGATGTTCGCACACCATCGACGGTGCGAGAAGGACTCGACCTGATTGGCATGGCATCGGATGATGCTTTGAGTGAGCGGTCGAGGCTGATTGAAGATGCCTCGACTCTGTTCGATGAGGATCAAGAGGAACAAAGTAATCTTGAGAATCAATCCGAGTCGCAGTCGCAGTCGCAGTCTCGGTCCTGGACGGCTGAAGAGGCGAAGCTCGATACGAATGACTGCCAGGGACACGATGCGAGTACAGAAACGGCCCAATGGCCGTGGCATGGCATCTCACGAATGCAAAAGTTCTCCCTCTACGAGACTGCTTCGAGGTTTTACCTCGTCGGCATGGATTTGAAGGAGCGCCGGTTTCGTGTGTTGAAGATTGAGCGAACGACGGAGACCGAGGAGCTACGCATCTATGACGATGAGATGCTGTACTCGAAACAAGAAGTCAATCAGCTCCTTGATGCTGTGGACGATGGCAACAAGATATCTGGTGGGCTGAAATTGAGATGTTGCACGTGGGGATTGCTAGGCTTGATCCGATTTACTGGCACTTATTACATGCTGCTCATCACCAAGCGAAGCCAGGTTGCTATGCTAGGAGGACATTTCATCTACCAAATCGATGGGACTGAATTGATTCCCTTATCTTCATCAGTATCAGCAAAGACTAGGACGGAGAAAGCTGCAGATGAAGCACGCTTCTTGACGATCATGAATAATCTCGACCTAACACGGTCCTTTTATTTCAGCTACTCTTACGACCTTACTCGCACATTGCAATTCAACATCACAAAGGCAAGGGAGGCAGTTCAGCGGGGTTCCCCTGAGAATAACTTTCAGAACGTGAACTCCATGTTTGAATGGAATCATTACCTCCTTCAGCCTGTCTTGCCTTTGCTCAAAAACGCATACGATTGGTGCTTTCCTATCATCCACGGATACGTTGACCAGGCTAATATTTCTGTGTTCGGACGCTTGATATACGTGACTCTCATTGCTCGCCGGTCACGCTACTTTGCAGGCGCACGATTTCTCAAAAGAGGAGCCAACGATCTAGGCTATGTCGCAAACGACGTCGAAACTGAGCAGATCGTCTCGGACACCATGACAACTTCATTTCACGGTCCAGGACCAAAGCTGTATGCAAATCCTCATTACACCTCATACGTGCAGCACCGTGGCAGCATACCGCTATACTGGTCCCAGGACAGTAATGGCGTTGCTCCCAAGCCGGACATTGAGATGAATCTCGTCGATCCCTTTTATTGTGCCGCTGCTCTGCATTTTGATAATTTGTTTGAGCGGTACGGGGCGCCGGTGTATGTGCTGAATCTCGTCAAGTCGCGGGAAAGGGTCCCGAGGGAATCTAAGCTGCTGCATGAATATACAGATGCCGTGCGGTACCTCAACCAGTTCCTGCCGAAAGACAAGAAGATTGTTTATAAAGCATTCGATATGTCTCGCGCTGCAAAATCGCGGGATCAGGATGTCATTTCGAGTTTGGAAAACATTGCCGAGGACATCATCCCGCGAACGAGTCTGTTCAAGAACGGGGATACGTTTGAGAATGGGCTCATGCTGCAGAATGGCGTTGCGAGGACGAACTGTATAGATTGCCTGGACAGAACAAACGCAGCGCAGTTCGTGATTGGCAAAAGAGCCTTAGGACACCAGCTATATGCCCTGGGAATCATCGACACGACAAGCATCGAATATGATACCGATGCGGTGAACATGATAACTAATATGTGGCATCATCATGGAGATACTATCGCGGTACAGTACGGAGGATCACAGCTGGTGAACACGATGGCGACATATCGCAAGACCAACCAGTGGACTGGCCAGTCTCGAGATATGGTCGAGTCTTTCAAGCGGTACTATAACAACAGCTTCCTGGATGCTCAAAGACAAGAGGCATATAACTTGTTTTTGGGGAATTATGTGTATACCCCAGATGAGCCAATGCTTTGGGACTTGAGCACAGATTACTACCTGCACCACTCGAATCCGAAGCAGTTTCTGTGCTTTAAGAGGAGGAGTTATATCGATTGGTTCACGCCGGAGTTCCTAGAGAAGAAGACGATGCCTGAAGTGGTATACCCCGCGCGCAAGCAAAAATCAAAACATGATAAGATGTTGAGCAAGAAGGCGCCTGATTGGGGTACAAGTACTTTGTCCGATGACGGTGATGACATTGGACGTTTTGACGACTACTGGATGGTAGTCTTTCAACGAGGGAAACCCATCAACTTATATGCCGACGCATCCATATCTAACATTGATATTGCCAATGCTTG
>JAGYIB010000302.1:0-11316 GCA_024244615.1 Ascosphaera pollenicola | reverse complement strand
TTGTCTTTGAAGCCGTCTGTACGCAGTTCCCTGAAGAATGATGAGTAAGTGAAGAAAAGAGCGGTCTGAGTTCACATCTTCTGAATGTATCTACGACGGCCAGACACAGACGACTTGGTGTGGGAAGCATTACAAACAACATGGCGAACAGGCAGTTATGTTATCTACATAAGTAGTGGAACGCTGGAGTTCTGGTACAGCAAGTCTGTAAGCTTCGGGATGGCAAAAGCTCTATGAGATCCCTTGACCTAGAGCAGTACGGTAGTATGTATTGAGCTCACAGCAGCATTTCTCCTTCCCCTTGTCCTTGTTGAGAGCGTTGACAGCCATTGAACCACCGCAACGACGATAATCAACGAGATATGTTCAGGATAAACTGAGTGTTTTCTAGTCAGACTGCGAACGCTGCGCTGTTTTCTCCCCCGTAAAAATACCAGCAGCAAACTTTTAACTTGCAAAAAATGTTTTTAGAGTCGTCGCTTCGGATAAAATCCATGCAACAGCGATGATGATGAGAATATGATGATGAAACCAATTCAATATCACAAGGGACTAACTTCAAATTCATAAATGATGAGTTTAAACTGATTCAAACTAGTCATACGCGATAGCCACAGATCTATACCATGGACGCATGAAGGGATGTGGTGAGAATGTTCCACCACCTAACAGAACAACAGGCCGGGCTGTGATGGCCTCATTTGTCGTTCTCGGGCCTTGAAAACAAATTCTGCAATCAAACGATATTCCGTCTTCAATGATCATAATTTCAGAGCGGCAACGCGAGTTGGGAACGAACATTTCATGTCAGCATCTAGATGAGCTTCCCCTCCATTGAGAATGCAGCCCGGCCGGAGAGTGTTATGTTGGCAATTTCACGACCCGATGGCTCAAGCTGCACATCCACACAAAGCTGGCAGCTCCGCCCAACATGACCGCCTTGCTCGAATGCGTAAGCGTGCCGTAATATATCTGGCTTCTGCAGAGCAAGGTACGCCGCCACGGCGCAGCATGAACTGGCAGAGGCGGCCTCCTCCTTCTTGTTCTTAATCGACCGGATGCTCAGACGGGTGATAAATGGCTCCTCTGTGAAGTCTGTCTGGAGCTGCACGTAGTAGACTGCGCCAATGACAGCGGTCCCTGGCTTCTCGGGGGAGAACTTCCAGTCCTCGTCGAGATCTGGGTCGGGAGCTTCGCTGGGGATGAGTTTCTTCATCAAAGCCGGTGTCTCGGTCATGTCGACAAGGGTGTAGGTAAAGCCTCTTGACAGCGAGAAGATAGGATACGATGCCTTCATCTTCAATGCCTGGGGGTGCGTGACTAGACCCCGCTGAACGGCCAAAACTTCATCTTTCGTCGTCTCAATGCCATGAACGTGGCAGTCGTGTGGGACCTCAATGGCTGCAATCTGTCGGGTTGAGTCATAACGTGCTTGGATCTCCGCGTATTTTGTTCGTAGAAGGCACTGCTTGAAGTGGTGCTCTTTCTCATTCCCTACCCCTTCAAGTGCACGGAAGACGTAGTGGGCAACACCGAACAATGCCCGCGCAGAGAAGAGGTGCTCGTAGCGTGGGCTGTAAAGATCGACATCGTAGACTGGTGGCGAGGCTGTAGATTTGGTATCATGCAGGAAGGCTGTAGTCACGAAATTGAACTCTTGTGCGATCTTCTGTTCCTTTGCCGGTGCAATTGGGACATTGCCCACTCTCACGACAGAAAGCTGATCGCCTTGATACCTGTGCCCAACGTATCAGTACACGTCTCGCGCAGCGGGGAAGCTACAACAAGTAGCAGTTGCAAGTGAGGGGAAAACGGACTTGTCGGATGAAAAGAGATCAAGAACAGCTGTTTTCCTCCCCCCAGTCGGTATCAGCGATGTTCCAATGCAATCATATGGCTGCGAGGCGAGGCCGGAGACCTACCGTAGGTATGATTTGAGCCAGACATCCTTGCTGCTGTGACTTGGATACCAAGATGGTGGTGGTTCTCGTTAAAAGAGGGCGTCCTGGAAAAAGAACTGGACAGAGTCGGTTAGCAAACCAGATCCCTACTTGTTGCCTCCCTCCCCTCTTTCTGGCACCGGCAAGCCAACAGCCGAGTCTCCATCCCAGCGTGCTTTTGGGCCCATTGTCGAAGTTTCAAGAAGCGAGAAGGTGAAGCCTCGAACAAAGCAGTACATCATATAATCCACACCTTCCATACCTTAGTGTCACTGCCGAACAATGCTCGATCTAGATCAGCCGGGGGAGCGTTTCTTCTTGGATTGAAACAAGCCGTTGAACAGCCGGGAGGGAAAAGGGAGATTGCAAAGGGGCTGCGAGGAATTAAGAAGGGTCTCTGGGTCTCGTCTACGTGCACACGGACGGTGAGCAGGAATGCGAATGTAGCTCGTTATATGTACGGAGGAGGTGGCGTCTTGGCGGTAGAGCGAGAGGGTTACGGGTTACGGGTATCGGGCATGGGGCATGGCTGTCTGTAGGTAGATCACCACCATGATCTCATCTCGCAGAGGACAACCCGGAGGTGAGCGATGAGGGAGCGAGTGGTGTGCTTGCTGACACCACCAATTTCTACGCTTGACTGGTGACCAATGGCTGCCACACTCGCTTCGCACGGTCGAGTTGTCTTCACAAAGCGCTTGTTTGGGGTTTAGGTCCAAGCGTGGTGTGATGTGGTGATGTGGTGATGTACAGGTCTACAGCAGGGCTCCAGCTCGCCCCGACTGCCACATCTGAGCCAGCATCCGGGTGATGGTGGTGGTGGTGATGATGTCGGATGTCTTGTCCGACCTGCCCTTCTATGGCCGTCTCCTTCACACGTCCTACCCCAGAGCCTCATCCATGCATGGATGCTGTACAGCCAGGCTGGACCTTTAGGTTGAAGAATATAGGACAGGGGGGCTCGTTTTAGGCATCACACGTTCTGCAGAGCATGTCTCATGAAAGTTGTCTGAGCTGCAGAAAAGCGTGAACCAAAACAGACCCCGAGACCAACAAGAAGAAAAGCGTCAAAGGTCAAGCTCTGCCCAATTTGCCCAATTGAGTTCCGTAGGGAGGCTGGATTCGATTCATGAGACGGCGGGCACCCAAGAGCAACAGCGAATGGCATCGATGGGAAGAGGCAAAAGTAATCAAGACCAGCCCATCGTGAATTCAGTCGATCTTCCTTACCATCGGAACCTCGCAGCTCACCAGAGTGTGTGCCCTCGATGGTGCTGTTCCTTTCGAACCCGCAGATCGCGGCTTCTTGGAAGATCATGACACCTGCCCCCTCCATTCCGCGGTGGTTAACATTGCATCATTGCTCACCAAGTCCGATATTAGCTGGAGGCTCACATGCACGGACTTCTGGACCGGCACCTTCAACCATGACAACAAAAAGGAAAGCAATCGCATCTCTGGAGATTACTTTTTTTTCTGTTGCCGCTGCCATCAACAAGACGATGGAACTATACCTACCATCCGTGATGCTTGAAAGTTGTCTGCTCGAGACCGGCAGCGAAGCGGTTGACACCCAGGTCCGAGAAGACATTCTCCAATAATAGCAACGAGATCTGTCAAGTACACCTCTTGCCTCAACTCATCGCCTCAGTGCACGGTCTGGTCTAACCCTACGGGCAAACGCATGGCTGCTTGAAGGTCTCCCTCGTTTCCCACGTGGGGGAAGAGATGCTCTTGAGTCTCGGATAATCTGATGTGAGATGACTTGATATAGGTGACGGGCCCCCTGTCATTGTATGCAGGAGACCCGGGAACACTGCCCAGCGCTCACTCCTGACCATTCTCCTCTCGATCACAGAAGTGCAAAGCAGGGGCACGCACTGAGACGGGTACGGCTGCGCATTTGATCGTGGCCCAGCTGAAGGGATCTGAGCATGAGCATGTTGAGGGTTACCACCCCCCCCCCTCCGTGTTGGCTCTTCCTAAAACATTGCGAAGGAAACCCGAAACCTAAGATTTGGACAGGGGAAGGAAGGGATGGCCATTTTGTTTTTCTGTCCGGTTGTCTTTTGCCAATTTGACTGACCACCCGGAAACGCCAAATTGATGCGGCCATCCAATGCGTCTGATTTCCTCACGACGGCCGGTAAACGAGTCGAGTGGATGCAGAAACGATGCACGGGCGTAATGTGATACTTCTGAAGACTCGGAGCAGGACATTGTTTTGCATGGTGCGAGGTATCATGCAGACACCCTGGGGTCCTTTGTATCGACCCTCAGCCATCGTCTACCAACTAGAGGAGACGGACGAGCTCATGGGAGGCTCATTGCAAGGAAGCATCATGCTCGGGCTGATCAAAGGCACTATGCTTCGCAACGCAATCAACGCCGGGACGAGAAATATGCATTTCCCTCTTTGACCTTGAATCGCAATGGGCATATGGACTGGGGGAAGCGTATAGATGTCCCCTGCGTTCCCTGTCCATGTTTCCCCGTCTTCTCTCTGGTCTGCTTCTTTTTTTTTCTTTCATCCTTCGCACACCTTGTGTCTTCCTTTCTCTCGTTGCTTTTTCCTCTATACTTCAATGCCCGATATTTTCCTTCCTCTCCCGTTTTGCTGATGCATATTGGAGAACCGCACATTGGAAGAAGCACAAACATATCCACTCAACCTCCTGTTCGTCAAGTACTCCTGGTTCATACTTGGCAGATATATCCTGTTCGTCAAAAGATCAGACCATCGAGGAGGAGTTCGACTAAAGAAGCCACTTGAAGTCTAGTCTTGAGTTCAGGCTTCAATTATCATATATCGCGCAACAGCTCGATCATTCGAGACTTCATCTCCACTGTCTGCTCTTCAGTCGGCTTCCTTGTTCTGCGAAAAGGAATACCATTCCTCAAGCAGTAAGGTCTCAATTGAGCAGAAACCGCTACTGTCGATATCCGTCCGCCGCGCCTAGTTGCGTGTGTTTGATAGCGGTCTGACCCTCATCGCTCTTGTTGCTCCCTCGAGACTTGCGATGGTGGTGTCAATAAACAAGAATAGGAAGCCACAAGCAGTGTCATAAGCAATCATTGGCTGCTAGAGTTGCATCCAAGGCAGCTTGGTGGTGTTGTTTTTCACCGTCTGTTCCCTCTTCCCGGTGTGTTTGCTTCATTCTTGCATTCTTATATAAATATTTGCCCCTCCTCTACCTCCTGTTACATTTCTTTCAAAGACAAGGAGCTTTGTCTCTCACATCGCGCTACCTATCTATCATTCGCTCTGCTCAACGACCTTCTTGTCCATCATGATCGGTCCACAGACCCGCCCTGACTCCCCAGTTCAGGGGGAAACCGGCTTTTCGACCATCCTTGATCATGTCCTGTGCAATGAAGGGCAATATGAAATCCCTCTGAGGTCAATGTTCGAGCTCAATCTAGAGGCTGGCAGGAATATGGCATACGCCGTCTCTGGATTCGCGTCTCCAAAGCATCAGAATTTCTCGAAACCAATCAAACAGGAAGATCCGGCCGCAGTCATGAGATCGAGGCTGTTGCGACAGATCACCAGGCGGCCATCTGAGCAATGCAAACTGCCTCCTAGCTTCCTGACCTCCTTCGTCAGAAGATGTTTTGTCCCGGACCTTGAGTACGTGGATTTTCCACAGGCATTGACTGCGCTGGACTATATCAAAGACCTCGAGTCACGGCGAGTCAGTGAGGTAGCCATCGTTCAGGAGAAACTCGAACACTTGGATGGTTCCCATCACGGGCTTGACACTGGAAAACTCGCTGGTGTACTTCGATTGAGGGACTCAATTGAAGAGAGATCAAGGACTGCTGCTGCTCTATACAGCCAAGCTTACCTACGCGCTCGCCAATGGGTATGTCTTTGACCGATTTGGCTATAATGCTTAGAGAAACTCCTTC
Source organism: Ascosphaera pollenicola (assembly GCA_024244615.1). Classification (NCBI taxonomy): domain Eukaryota; kingdom Fungi; phylum Ascomycota; class Eurotiomycetes; order Onygenales; family Ascosphaeraceae; genus Ascosphaera; species Ascosphaera pollenicola. The sequence continues at coordinate 5,464 of JAGYIB010000302.1, read as the reverse complement.
TAACAACATTAACAGACAATTGTCAACGAGATGATGTTGACACCTTTCAACAAAAACAACTGTTTAGCTATGCTGAACACACTGTTCCCCTCAAAACTAAATGCCCCTCCAACACGACATGTCTCCGTCCAACGTATGGCGGATCAAAGACGCAAATTCGCTGATTACATCCATGCAGTCGAGGAAAATAAATCTACAGACTGTCTTCGCAAGATCATTGTGCAGGACGCAAGAGCCGGTGAGACCACAGGCTGGCCCCTGACCCACGAGTACATCGAGAAGTACCTTATGCTCGCCAACGACCTCATCGCTGCTTGCTATCAACTCAGCAATTATGGCAATCTTGAAGGGCCTAGGACTACAAGGAGAGGCAAGCAGGATTCCGGTATCAGCGTCAGCTCCGACGAGCGTCCCGCCTCGAGCGGGACAAATGCCACCTCCAGTGGTGGAAGCACTGCCAGTTCGAAAAAATATTTGCGCCCACATGCCTCGACTGTCTTTGGCGATGGGAGGCCCACGCTTGAGAAGATTGGCAAGGAACTTCGAAAGATGAAATCACGCGGTAATCTGAATGACCCGGAGAAGAAGCCCCGGCATACCAAGTCCCTGGGGGCTCTGCGGAAAATAAAGTCCCTGGGCCGCCTGAGAGGTGGTGATCGATCAGCGGAAGAAGTCCGACAATGTTGTTATGTTGACTCGCCGAACGAAGTTGAAGAGTTCCGACGCAAGCGAGTTGTTTATGAGTCGAAGAGGATCGACATTGCCATGAATTTGCCCGGAGCGGCTACTGCGAAATGAACTGAATGATATATCCGGATGAATCACCACTCACGACCTTTGTTTTACCTTGCCTTTTTCTTTTTCATGAATTGTTTTGATGCTTATTTCTGGTCCCTTGATTTTGTTTGTGTTTTTGCTGATTGGTTTCGAGACATTGGGCTCAACTTAACTTGTCTCTCTTCATCTCTCGAGACTTCGTTTTCTCTTTTGACAGTTGGGATGAGCGGAATTCGCGTTGGACCTTCTTTTACAACAGTTGTCCTTTCTGAGTTATTTGGCATGTTTGGCGCTATCTGGCTTTTGTGACTCGTTTGATCCACTCATTTCTGGAATTCTGGCTGATCCTTTTCTGGACTTCTTTTCTGGTCTTGTTTTGCGTCTGCTTCCCGCATCAGCGACTGGCTCTATTAGATGCTTCGGGTGTATGTTTGTTTGTTTGTTTGTTTGTCCGTCTGGCGTCAGAATGGGTGATAAAAAATGTGATCTCTGAGGAGGAAAGGAATACGAGACGCTGAATTTGTGAAGGGGAGCCTTTGCTTTACCATAGCTAATCATGTCAATACCAATCGATATCATGGAAATCGTTCGTTCGTTTGTACTCAAAAGTCGTGATACATAGTGGATGTTGCCCGGTGGAGATGCTGTCATCGCTTGCTCCACGGCCAAGGACCAAGGGCAATCTCGCTGTATATCAACTCCAAGGCGTCCTTCGACCCTGTAGTTACACCTTCATGCTACACTGCCGATAACTTCATATCATTGAGCTTTTCTACAATTATCCTGCGCTGCATCATGTACTGATCGACTGGAGTACTCTCGTTGTGCTCGGCAATCAAAACATCGAGTCTGGCACGCAACAAGGCCACGGTCTGTTCCGACATCTCAAGCCAGAACAACTTGGAAAGCGCTAGCCCTTGACGATATCATAATGGCGATGCCATCATGGCTTGGGCGACCTGCTTGGTTGCCGTTCGTCGCCATCCTGCTGTCTTCGTTACTTGTCGTGGTGTCTGGACATCCTTCAGTAAACGTGGCTTTGAGAGCGCCATTCACCTCTCCTCCATATCTACTCGAGCTTCTGTATGTGGCCCTTTCCAGCTTCAATTGAGTCTCACGAAGAGGGCTTTGAGAGCTGACTATGATTCATTTTGTCCAGAGAAACTGCTGCTCGGGAGAATGAGAGTTCCTACTTTCCTCTGCTGGACCGCATTGCTGATGGCATGCTGTCCGAGACTGCCAATGATGGAGAGCTATACGGCCTCTTCAAACAACTTCTCCAAGAAGATGGCCATATCAATTCGAAATCAGCCTTCTCGCTCTTTGATTTCTCCTTGGCCCTTCATTCATCTGCGCCACGCATCGAGGCTCATTATCAGTACTACAACACCTCTGTCGAGCCAACGGTAACGGCCGCGCAAGATGCAGCGTGCCCAGTATGGGCACACTATGAGGGAATGCAATATTGCTCCCCCGCTCTAGAACGGGCGCAGCAAGATGGGCCCGCCATTGAGAACATGAAGGTCCTGCCATTTGACAGAGTTCTAGGTGACCCTGATGCGCCGCCGATAGTCCTATACGCTGACATCTTGTCGCCACAATTTCGTGAATTCCACCAAGAGCTCAGTCAACGAGCTAGAGATGGAGATGTTTCCTACCGCCTGCGTTATAGGCCATCCCCGCATGGCTTCAATCAGCCATTGATGATGAATGGCTATGGCGTTGAACTTAACTTGAAGCGCACGGATTATATCGTCATCGATGACCGTGCTACTGAGCAGGGTGATAGGAAGAGTGAGGACGAGAAGGCCTCAACTGACTCAGACGACATCCAGCCCTTGTCAGCCTCGGAGCTGTCACAATTGGGCTTGCGCGCTGCTAGCTTTGTTCTCAACGACAAAAGCCCCTTCGATGCGTTGGTTAACCTAGCACAAGACTTCCCGCGTCTCTCAAACGCCCTTGCAGACCATGATATCAGCGAATCATTCATCCTTGAACTAGAGCAGAACCGACAAAAATTACTCCGCCCTGGTCTCAATCAGATATGGTTGAATGGTTTACCACTTGATGATCAGGACGATGTGGACGCCTTTCACTTGCTGGAGCATATCCGGCGGGAACAAGCATTGGTTAAGGGGCTGCAGGATCATGGCTTTACTGGAAAGGAAGCCGTGGATGTGATCGCCAATGCTCTAGCAACTTCTTCTGGACCTGGCGACGATGTTCTACGTTATGACTATCGAGACGACTTAGAAGACAATCAGGTCATTATATGGCTCAACGATCTTGAGAATGATGATCGCTACGCTAAGTGGCCATCTTCGGTGATGGCATTACTACGCGCGACTTACCCGGGCCAACTTCCAGCTGTGCGGCGTGAGATCCATAATGTTGTCATTCCAGTCAACCTAACAGACGTGGACGACGTCAGAATGGTTACCTCGACTATTCGAATGTTCATCGATAAGCGCATTCCTTCTAGATTTGGCCTTGTACCATCCCTGTCAAGGGAGGACTCCGTTCCCATGGTCAAAGTTGCCCATTACATAGCAGGGACTTTTGGTCCAATGGCTTTATTGGATTTCCTTGAGCAGTCGATGGGAAAGGGCAAGCTATCTGCACCAAGCGAGTCCATTCTTATAGCAGTTGTCGGTGAATTACAACCGTCTGAAGACAAGCAGCCTCTTCAACTTCATGAAATCTTGAACGGTGACCGGTACAACTCCTACATTGAGAATACACGATCCTACTTCCGCAGATTGGCCATCGAAACGGCAAAGGATGGAGCTATTTTCTTCGCAAATGGTGTGTCAATGATTCGTGATGAAACCTTCTTGCCTTCTATGGCCACGAGATTGAGTCAGGATCTGAATATGATGCGCCAGCTTGTTTTCCAAGAGGTCTATGATGAAACTTCGTGGCTGCCATCATACTACCTTGAGCATGCCTTATTGGGTCGCAACCCCGTCGTTGCCCCTGAGGATGGCGCCACAATGAAGGTCATTGACATGAACGACATCTTCAAGGCACACTCTCTGATTTTAGGCTCCATCGCCAAGATCCCCGCTTCTAGAGACTCCACGATACGCGAGTGGGCTAGTGTCATCTTAGTGGCCGATCTAGACTCGGCAAAGGGCCAGGAGCAATTGCAGCATTTGATTCAGTTCCAGGAGATCAATCCAGGGCTGGAGATCTCTCTGCTCCATTCAGTGCAGTCAATTGGGGATATCTCATCCCAGTTGGTTCAGAAGGGTGACTTATCGTCAACTTTCGTGACTTCAGTCCTCTCTACTTCCGGCAATACCTCACCATTGCCTCAAGAAGCTGATGAAGACAGCTGGCTTCTCACGAAGGCACTTCTGAAATCCGTCGATCTAAGTGCGGGTGACACAGCTCTGATTTACAATGGGAGATTAGTTGGCCCTCTGTCATCGTCGACCATCCTCAATCCTTCTGACTTGAATATATTGCAGCATTTCGAGAGATCCAGAAGAATTACTCGAGCGGTCGATACTCTCGAGGCATTGGATCTCCTTGACAGGATTGCAGACCCAGCCCATCTTGCCAGAACCACGTCCCACCTTGCGCTCGCAGCTGAGGACACGAGCACTCAGGCAGTATTTGACACGGCACCGCCTGCACGCTCTAGTATTTTCAACCAGTGGAGTGGTGAAAACTCCTCTATCGTCGTCTCTAAGACTGACGACCCAATCATCTTTATCAATGCCGTTGTTGATCCAGCTTCTGAAATGGCTCAGCGCTATCTTCCTATCCTCAAGGTCTTGGCTAATCTCGAGGGAGTCCAGGTGCACATCCTTCTCGATCCACATGACGATTTGCAAGAACTTCCAGTGAAACGTTTCTATCGTCATGTGCTTACGTCGACTCCTTCCTTTGACGATGATGGACATTTGTCCATCCCCAAGGCAGAATTCAAGGACATTCCGAAAAAAGCATTGCTCACGTTGGCCATGGATGTCCCCCAGGCATGGCTTGTTGCTCCTGAAGATTCTGTTCACGACCTAGATAACCTTCTTTTGAGCAATGTTAAGGAGGGCTCTAATGTTGACGCCCTATATCTGCTTGAATACATCCTAGTGGAAGGACATTCCAGAGATACTACATTGAATGTTCCCCCGCGTGGTGTTCAACTCCTTCTCGGTACAGAAACCCAGCCTCATTACATGGATACAATCATCATGGCAAATTTGGGATACTTCCAATTCAAGAGCCGTCCAGGTTACTGGAAGATCTCTCTGAAGCCAGGACCTAGTGAAAGCATTTTCAGCCTCGACGATATTGGAGCCAATGTCATGCAGACTGGACCTGATGAGGAGAAGAACCATTTGACGCTCATGTCCTTCCAGGGGAAGATATTGTTCCCTCGCTTGTCTCGAAGGAAGGGACATGAGAAGGACGATGTCTTGTCAAGCAGCCCCAGCCTAAGCTCTGCTCGTGGCTATCTCTCCCGTGGACTGGATTTCGCTTCTTCTCTTTTCTCGGGTCCTCGTCCCCAAACAAAGGTCAATGCTGACATCAACATCTTCTCTGTTGCTAGTGGCCATCTCTACGAGCGCATGCTTAACATCATGATGGTTTCAGTTATGCGCCATACCGAACACACTGTCAAGTTCTGGTTTATCGAACAATTCCTCTCGCCATCATTCAAGTCCTTCCTCCCTCACAT
>JAGYIB010000301.1:0-11359 GCA_024244615.1 Ascosphaera pollenicola | reverse complement strand
GTGCACTTCGAGAGGTCTATCAGAGAAATTGAGTTATGTCAGTGTTGCTGATTTCAATGTATGCAAAACCTCTGAATTCTAGACAGAGTCAACGCACCATCGTATCCCCAGCAGCAGAACGTCTTATTCAAGTAAAACCGCCCGCCCTCGGGCCCTGCTTTGCAGTATCCTGTTTTCAAGTCTCCTAGCCAGTCACCAGCGATATCGATGCATGCTGCCAGAACACCGATAGCTATGCCCGAGCAAATCAGCACGAACCAGACATGACTCGAGTCAAGCAGAGGCCGCAGTCGCCCAAGAGGTCCTGTATAGCCTGCATATAGCTTTTTTAGGCGCTGCCTCTCCTTTGTATGTTCGAATATCCAATCGATGCTGGAAAGATCAGCGTAGCCCACGCGGCGTCCTGGCCCAGAGATGTGGTAGTCGAACGCTGGATCAGATTTGTCTGTGCTTCCGCCGAGAGTGTCGTAGGAGTCGTCGTAGGGCTGATTGTTGCGCGAGAGCGAGTCTTGCTGAACATGGTCGGTCCCCTGACGGTCTGCAGAGGCCCCGATGTCGCCGGAGTCTTGCGATGAGACAGCACCCGCACCCGCACCCAATTGGGCTCCATTGAAGGGAGTAGAGGGATCTTTCTTTGTATTTTGCTTAAAGATGCTTCCGCCTAGCAAATCGTCGTCCAACGGATCCTCTGCGAACAACGCCCGTTCGTCGCCCTGTTCGTCTGCCTCACCGAATGAGAAGGCAAGATCTGCAGCCTCCCCATCGTCAGACCAGGGATTGTGCCCCGCCATGATCGTGCGCAATCGTCCGTCGTCATTTTCCCTCCCTCTTCTTCTTCTTCGTCGTCGTCGTCCTTATCGCGGCCGGTGTGCCCACGGTGCTCAGACGGCCTCAACCCACCTCCGCGGAGCTGTTGACGTCGATCGGGGCTGGCTGAGACGGTAAGGACGCCCTCTGATTGGCTGTAGCGGTAGGCGGTGGGGTGGTCTCCACGCTCTGTGTACCTGGCCGGCAGAACGGGTCTTGGCATCAATTTTTTCCTCCTTCAAGCATCTGAGGGCGAAGACGACATCGACGAGGACGACGAGGACGACGAGGACGACGACATTGCCATCACAGTCCAAAAGCATAGAAGGGAGACCATAGCGTTGCCAGTCATGGAGCCGCTATCGTCTGTCATCTTGCCGAATGGGCTCTTTGATTCGAGAATCCTGGATCAACTGCCAGGAGACTCGGTCGCATCGTTACGAGCCTCTTCAAGCTCCGATGCGTACCTGGATACATTAGCCGTCGCTGCCCTTGATATCACCAGCGACGTGCATTTGACGGCCAGGATATCCGCGCTGTACGAGCCTGTCTTCGTCGACTTAGCCGCGCGTTGGTTGTCGCTATCACGCGAACGTCCGGACGAGTTTTCTCTGCGCGTTGTGTCCGCTTTCTCGAGGATACTTCCCTTTGCAGAGTACTTGCGATCGTTTGCACAAGAAGCAATTAGGCCGGAGAAAGGCCCTGTTGATGTTACAACACTTGGCGATGACTCGAAATTCCATTATCTGCTTGCGCTGTTCCGATTGCTGAGTCTCGACCCTGAGTTTTTTTCCGCCGCAGTCGTGCCGAACACCCTTTTGTCGCTTTTCCATCATGAGCAGGCTGTCATCCGATATCTCGCTATCAGATGCTTCACATTACACGTACGCGCAGCAGACGCGGCGACACAGGACATAATGAACCGATACACTGGGACCGGAGCGATAGAGGGTCCTTGGGAGGACAGGACAATAGATTATCGGTTTCTGAGTTTATGGGAGGAACGGAGGTGGATGAACATTGAGGACGACCTGCAGAAAGTTCGCGATGCCAGGGATGATCAGGTGTTCAGAGATTGGATATATCAGCTACGACACGTCCTCAACGCGAGAACAGCAGAAGTTGGTGGTGTCATAGTACCTGCGACAAGAGCAAGAGCCCCAGACAGCGCAGATGCAGTGTCGCTTGTTCGAACACCAACCGTCTCAAGCAACTTGCAAAACCTCGGCCATGCGCTCCTCTCGAACGACCCCATACTTCTCTGCGGTTTGCCTGGCTCAGGCAAAACCACGCTCGTCAACTCGGCTGCTAGTGCTGTCGGCCAGTCGAAGTCTATGATTACCTTGCATCTTAACGAACAAACCGATTCGAAATCTCTTCTCGGAGTGTATTCGACATCAGCACAGGTCGGGTCTTTTACATGGCAGCCTGGTGTGCTAACACAAGCTGCGAAGGAAGGGCGATGGGTGCTGATTGAGGATTTGGATCGAGCTCCCGCTGAAGTTTTGGGGTTGATCTTACCTCTGATTGAGAAGAGGGAATTGGTCATTCCTAGCCGCAAAGAGACCATTCAATGCGCGGAAGGGTTCAGGGTGCTTGCTACCATGAGAACCATGATAAACACAAGAGGCGAAGAGAATGTTCCCGGTACGAATATGCTCGGCAATCGATTATGGAAGCGTATTCCCGTGAAGAATCTCCCCTTGTCGGAGGTTGAGGTCATAATCAGAGAGAAATTCCCGTTACTTTCGGCAAGGACAACGACCATAATCGCAATGTTCGAGCGAATAGGTAATCTCGTTCATGGCGATCTTGCCCGCAAGTCATTACAGGGACGAACGCCTGGTCTACGTGATCTGATCAAGTTCTGTTCTCGAGTGCAGAGGAGATTGGAACTGATAGGCTGCGTCACAGGCAATGAACCGGTGCCGGAGTCTCTTGACAACAAGGTTTTCATGGATGCCGTGGACTGCTTTGCTTCTTACCTGCCCGTAGGTGTTAGCAAAGATACACTTTGTGGTGTCATCGCACAGGAACTGCAACTTAGCCCACAAAGGTCACATTTCTGCCTGAATGAGCAGACTCCGAAGTACGAGGATGCCACAGACAAATTGACTGTTGGCAGAGAAGTGTGCCGCAAGAGAAAATTACTAGGCCGTAAGGCTGGTGCTAAGAAGGGCATTTTCGCCCCTACGCGTCCTTCACTGCGAACAATGGAGCAGATTGCTTCTGCGCTTCAGCTTGCTGAGCCTCTTCTGCTCGTTGGTGAGACCGGTATTGGTAAAACCGCAGTCATCCAGCAACTTGCTTCTCTCCTTAATCAGCGGCTCACGGTTGTCAATCTTTCACAACAGAGTGAGACTACGGATTTGCTCGGTGGCTTCAAGCCTGTCAACCTGCGAACACTGGCTGTACCTCTGGTTGATGAGTTTAACGAGCTATTTGACGTCACATTCTCCGCAAAGAAGAACCAAAAGTTCTTGAACAGTGTCAAGAAAGCCGTCACTAATGGCAACTGGCCGCGATTGTTAACCTTTCTAAAGGAGGCTATCAAGATGGCGTCCAGTGTCTTCGCTAAAAAGACTGCTAAACACAATCAGGATGCCGGTGATGAAGGACAGGAACAGCCCTCGAAGAAGAGGCGCTTTGATGAGCCGAAATATGTTGCCTTGCGCGAGAAATGGGAGGCGTTCGAAAGGGACCTTAGAGAGTTTGAAGCTCGATCTGCTCAGGGTGATTCTGGCTTCGCTTTTGCTTTTGTACAAGGTAAAATTGTCAAGGCCTTGCGTGATGGTGACTGGGTTCTTCTTGATGAGATCAACTTGGCCTCACCGGATACATTAGAAAGCATTGCTAGTCTTCTACACCACGGCGCTGATGGCTCGCCATCAGTTCTGCTCTCTGAAGCTGGTGAAGTTGAGAGAATATATGGTCATCCTCAGTTCAGGATCTTTGGTGCCATGAACCCTGCTACAGATGCTGGAAAGCGTGATCTTGCGCCAGGCTTAAGGTCGAGGTTTACTGAGATTTATGTCAATTCGCCTGATACTGATATCGACGACCTTATTGGCCTTATTGATGCATACCTTGGCCCGTTGACTGCCTCTGACCTCACTGCCTCTGCCGCACTAGCACAGTTGTATCTGGAGACGAAGCAGCTGAACATTCAAAATCGGTTGACCGACGGTGCTGGACAGAAGCCACATTTCAGTATCCGAACGCTCGTTCGTACTTTAGTCTATGTGAGGGATCAGGCACAGGTTTACGGTCTTCGAAGAGCCATATACGAAGGTTTCTGCATGAGTTTCCTGACACTGCTCAGTAAAGAATCGGAGGCCTTGATCATGCCTCTCTTAGATAAGCATATTTTTTCCAACCTAAAGAATGCCCGATCCATTCTCTCGCAAACCCCGAAAGCACCTGAGGACGGGCAAACCTATGTGCGCTACAAGCATTATTGGATGCGTCAAGGTGCCTTTCCTCCTGAGAAGCAACCGCATTATATCATCACTCCTTTCATTGAGCGGAACCTGATGAATCTCGTGAGAGCGAGTTCGACACGGCGTTTTCCAATCCTGCTCCAGGGTCCTACTTCGGCAGGAAAAACATCCATGGTCGAGTATCTGGCCAATGTTTCTGGAAATCGCTTTGTCAGAATTAACAACCATGAACATACCGACCTACAGGAGTATCTTGGAACCTATATTTCAGGAGAGGATGGCCGACTAGTATACCAGGAAGGTGTGTTAGTTGAGGCGCTCCGAAATGGGTATTGGATCGTGCTTGACGAACTCAATCTTGCACCTACCGATGTCTTAGAGGCTCTCAATCGATTGCTCGATGATAATCGTGAGCTGTTTCTTCCCGAAAGCCAGGAAGTTGTTCGACCACATCCAAATTTCATGTTATTTGCAACACAAAACCCGGCTGGACTTTACGGTGGGCGCAAGATCCTGTCACGGGCTTTCAGAAATCGATTTTTGGAGCTGCACTTCGATGACATCCCGGAGGACGAACTTGAGTATATCCTCAGAGAGCGATCTCAGATTGCTCCTTCGTTTTGCACGAGGATTGTCTCCGTGTACAAGCGATTGTCATTACTCAGACAGTCGAGCCGTCTGTTTGAACAACGCAACTCTTTCGCTACTCTCCGTGATCTATTCCGATGGGCTCTCAGGAAAGCTGATGACCGTGAGCAGCTTGCCATTAATGGTTTCATGCTGTTAGCAGAGCGTGTCAGAAATTCGCATGAACGCGAGGCAGTGAAGAAGGTTATTGAGGAGGTCATGAAGGTTAAGCTTGATCTGAATATCATCTACAGTGCGGCTAACCTTGACTCCCGTCTTCAGCAAGCTGGACTTGCACTCCCGACGGGAATCATATGGACCCCAGCAATGCGCCGTGTCTTCCTTCTCGTCTCACACGCAATTGAGAACAATGAACCGGTTCTTCTTGTTGGTGAAACTGGGTGTGGTAAAACGCAGATCTGTCAAGCTATCGCTGAGGCGTATAGGCGACATCTCTATGTCATCAATGCCCATGTCAATCTTGAAACTGGTGACCTCATTGGTGCGCAGAGACCAGTGCGAAATCGTGCCGCAATAGAGAGTCAGTTGATGTCCGACTTGACGAATGTCCTTTCTCAGCAGGCTCCGCTCGAAAACTTACTGTCTCAATTCTCTAAGTTGGAGCCACAGCAGCTCGAGCAGATGGATCATGAAGTTCTGGATCGTATCAGGACAAATGCAATCAAGGCGAAGAGCCTGTTTCAATGGTCCAATGGCAGTCTCATAACTGCCATGGAATCTGGACAGCATTTCCTTCTTGATGAAATTTCTTTAGCTGACGACTCCGTCTTAGAACGCTTGAACAGTGTTTTGGAGCCACATCGATCTATTCTGCTAGCTGAGAAGGGTCCCGTCGACTCCATGATTGTTGCAAAGCATGGGTTCCAGTTCTTAGCTACGATGAATCCCGGTGGTGACTACGGTAAACGAGAGCTTTCTGCTGCTCTTCGAAACCGTCTTACTGAGATCTGGGTGCCTCAGCTTTCAGAAGCTGACGATATCCTGCCGATCTTGGAAAGGAAACTTGAGAGGTCTGGGCCTAAAGTTCCCGAAGCAATGCTTGCGTTTGCAAAATGGTTTAAGGCACGCTTTCAAGGTTCATCCACCGGCTCAATGTCAATTCGTGATCTACTTTCCTGGGTTAACTTCGTCAATACTTGCAACATGTTGGATCTGAATGCGGCTCTGATTCATGGTGCGGCTCTTGTCTACATCGATACATTAGGAGCAAATCCTTCTGCTCTTCTCGCCGCATCCACAGGATCGCTGGAGAATGACCGCATGGAGTCTTTGAAGAAGCTTGGTGAGCTCTTCTCTTTCAACGCTGTCATTATTTACTACCAGCACGCTGAGCTGTCAGTCGGATCTGATAGCATGAAAATCGGTCCGTTCTCTTTGCAGTTGGGCAACAACTCAATGGAAGATCCGGCTTTTGCTTTGGACGCTCCAACTACGCTCTCCAATGCTTTGAGAATAGCTCGTGGCCTTCAATCTGCAAAGCCTATATTGCTTGAAGGCAGTCCTGGTGTTGGCAAAACGACGCTCGTAGCAACTTTGGCACAGGTTCTTGGCAAGCCCCTGACACGTATCAATCTTTCAGAACAGACTGATTTGACCGACTTGTTTGGTTCAGATGTTCCTGTTGAAGGTAGTGAGATGGGTAACTTTGCTTGGAGCGATGCCCCTTTCTTGCGGGCTCTTCAGAATGGCGGTTGGGTTCTCCTCGATGAGATGAATCTTGCTTCGCAGTCCGTCCTCGAGGGTCTTAATTCATGCTTGGACCATCGGCAAGAGGTATACATTGCTGAATTGGATCAGACTTTCCGTCGACATGAAGATTTCGTTTTGTTTGCTGCACAAAATCCTCATCATCAGGGCGGCGGTAGAAAGGGTCTGCCTGCTTCTTTCGTCAATCGCTTTACGGTGGTATATGCGGACTCTTTCAGCGACCATGATTTGAAGATGATCTGTCGCAAGATTTCGCCTGCTGCCCCGCAAAAGGAAATCGACAACATGGTTGGATTTATCTCGGTCCTCAATCTTGCAATTAATGAACGCCGAATGGGGCTGGTTGGTGGTCCCTGGGAGATCAATCTGCGAGATATCTCACGCTGGCTGAAGTTGCTTGAAAAGACCCAAGTGCGTGTGCAGCCCTATCAGTTCTTGGACGTTGTCATCAGCCACAGGTTCCGAACTGCCGGTGACCGCAAAGAGATCTTCCGCCGATATAACGATGTGTTTTCTGACGCCCCTGACCCGAAGAGTTATTTCCATAACCTTGGCATCAATCATCTTCAAGTTGGCCTTGGTATGTTACAGAGAAATAGACTGTTGCAGGACGCTTATGATTCAAAGACACAAATATGCAAGCATGAGTTGGCTATCATGGAGTCCCTCATCTTGTGCATCGAACAAGGATGGCCGAGTATCTTGGTTGGTCCATCAGGTTGTGGAAAAACTAGAATGCTTAGGAAACTCGCAGCTATCAATGGTTCCAAGCTGGTTGAGCTATCCTTGAATGCTGATACCGATACCATGGATCTCATTGGCGGTTTTGAACAGGCGGATAATCAGCGCCATGTGCTCGTTTTCATGGAGGGCCTGGTGAATTTCATAAGAGAGCGTATTTTGGAATGCCTTGCCACTTCTCAAGAAGATCTAGCTTTGGATTTGGTGCGATTGCTTGGAATCGTGCATGAAAAACCCTTTGGGTTGGATATAATCTCTGAGCTTCTCGCTAGGGTGGCTGCCCACACTGGTTCGCAAGACTACGAGCACGTGTCCCAGAAATGTGCGAGTCTCTATGAGACTTCCACTGCTTCATCTCGAATTGGTTTTGAGTGGACAGAAGGCATGTTCATACAAGCAATTCAACAGGGACATTGGGTGGTTTTGGACAACGCAAATCTCTGTAACGCGTCTGTTCTTGACAGACTCAATTCTCTTATGGAACCGAACGGCTCTCTCATCATATCAGAGCAGAGGACGAGCGATGGCTCCGCAAGGATTGTCACACCCCACCCCAATTTCCGTCTTTTCTTGACTCTTGATCCTCGTCACGGCGAGCTTTCTCGTGCGATGCGGAACAGAGCCATTGAGATCTGCTTCCTTGCAGAGGAGCAACCAGTGCTTTCGGTGCCTTCGTCGATAGTCTATGGGACCGAGTCTTCTATCTATCGAATGCGCCCTTGTCATGATCTTGCCTTAAACAAAGTTGTGTCAGAAGAGCCTCAATTCACCTTTGAAGTCATGCTGGATCATATTTCTCATGTTGACATTGGCTCGATCAACATGTCTACCAAAAATGAATGCTTGTTTGGGTCGAGTCAAACATATGAGTACCCGCAGACGATGGAGCGCTACAGCTCACTGAACACAAGTTGTTACAAGCCCGTTCAAGTTTTTACCGCTGACTCTGACGTCATAGAGGCAAGTCTCCAACCTGTTGTTAACCTGCTCTCCTGCTTCCTCACTAACAATCATTGGCAGCCCCTGAACCTTCTTGTCAATGAGCCGAGGCTGCAGGCCGATTTCTTGGAGTCCGACAAAGATCGCATCATGGCCCTCATGAAGCTACAGGAGTTACAACTTGATGTCCACAAGTTCCATCAAACTTTAGTCTCCGTCAGCGAAGGAGCGTTTGTTAAAAAGCCTTCCGAAATGACGCGACTCGAGAGGTCAATGGCATCTGGCCGTATCGCCTCACTCAAGAAGGACTCCACTCATGTTGTCAGCTCTTTTCTCCTTCACTGTTGTCAAGCCATAAGTGACTGGATCCAGAGTGCTGCGCAGTCTGACATTGGCGAGACTGTTTCGGTTCCGAGATTCATCCTGAATTTTGCTTGGGATCTCTTCAAATTGCTACAAAAGCCTGTATTTGATGAGGGCATATTCCAAGCTTATCTCCAAACCACGTGGGCTTGGATTGTGAAGCATCGAGATGTCCAGACAAAGCTGATGAAGTTCTTCTCTTGCTCGCTTGGTACTTTCAATTCTGATTGGGGACTATCTACCGGAAAGAGCATGCAGCGCCTGTGGAGTGAATGGCGGCCTGTCACCCCGAATGGTCCTTCGCAATTGTTGTCTTTGTCGAAACTGCAAAGCATCAGTGCAAAATTCGATAAAATCTCGTTAAACACTCGCCTTCCTCTTGAACGTCTCGCGCAATTGCGCTCTTCACTTTCGGAGTCTCAGAGAGCTATCTTGCTAGGCGCAACTGGCGATGAACTTATTCAGGTTCGTGTATCTTAAAATCCATTTACTCTCAAGTTTGACCGTCTATTGACTTTAATACTGTTTACAGAATTTGGACACCGTCATTTCGGATCTTGAGCATCATATACTTGGACTCAACACGGTGTCAGGTCCTTATTTCTCCGAAGAATTCGAAGCTCTTTGCCAATATAATTCGATGTCTGGCACCTCGCATAGTGCGCTCTCTGAAGTTATGCATCTACTTGCGGGGAGGCCATCACGTCTGCCTGAGTTCTCAAATCTGGGGAATCCTGTGCCTTCGTTGCTATCTACGCTATCTTCGTTTGCTGGGTTCAAGAGCCCTCACAGAAAATGTTTAGCATTGCAGGGGACATTGCCTATCTCGACAATTGGCAAAATTCTTTCTGTCGAAGATGTTCCTCTGAAGGCCATGGATCTTCTTGAGGCGGAGACTGAAGCGCTTTCGCGTGCTATATCATCTAGCACAGCTGTGATATCTTCGAGCCAGGTCTTGTTTCTACAAAAGGCCTTGAAGTCTTTACTTTCTGAGCTTATCACATCGCACAAGGATGTCTTCACCCCAGACTCATTTGCTATGACTCTTTCTCAATTGCAGGATATGTTAGATGCACAGCCTTTGCGCTTGCAAGCCAGTTCTGATTATGATGACCAGCCCTATGCTCATCATCTCGCGCAAGTCTTTGCAACATGTCACGAATCCATCTCCAACCTGAGCGTGCTTGATAGCGACTGCATCTCTCGATCTGGCGTGGCTTGCATTCAGCTTGCTGTTGCCTGTCTTCGTCTTTTCATTCCGGACAAGCCTTTAGACCCGTCTTTGAATCTGGTTGTTTGTCGAGAACAGTTTGAGTCACGTCTATTGGAGAAGACCAGAAGAATGGAATCTTTGCGTTCATTCGAAAAGAGGTTCACCGGTTGTGACACAAATCTACGAATTAGGACTGTACAGAATGAGCTTCGTCTTTTGGGTGATTTCCCACCTGAGCCACCAGTCGTTCGTCCCCAGCCATCACAATTGATCGAGCTACAAGGGGAGTTTTCGAACATCCTCAACACAGTCCTAATCTCTGATCTTGATCAGCCACTATCGAGCTCCTTCTCGTCGGCCGAACTTCTACGAAAGAACATCAAACAGGTATGCCATCGGCTGACCAATAATTACGGTGCCTATGGTGATATCGTGGCTCTTGCTGTTCAGTTCCTTGAGCTCTTGGATTTGGGATTATCACTGATACAGCAACCCAATGGAGTGTCTGATACATCCTCGAAATACCTACAAGAAATCAGCAAAATCACACCCCTTCTCAGCTATTCGTCACTTTCTGTTGCGAACTTTGATAAGAGCGTTTCAGGTCCTCAGATCTCTCATAATGTCGAGTTATACGTCCATCGCATATCTGTTTTGAGCGTTCTTCAGAATGCAGACTCGACAGTTCTCGAGCAACAGAACTACCGCAGAGTACTCCGCGAAAATCTGAACCGACTGTACGCTATCTGGAAGGAGAAACTCAGTGCTGACCAAGAAAAAGAAGCTGAGAGGTCGAAGACATATCGGTATCGTGGCAATTTCGAAGATGAAGAGCAAGTTGATGCGGATGAGCTTCATAGGTTGTTCCCGACATATGAAGCTGAGGGCGACGCCGATGCCCCGGACTCCCGCTCGACGGCTTTAGATGTCTCTTCGCTTGCTCAACGGCTCTTCAATGCCGTGAAAGCTCTCTTCACAAAGACTGACATTGAGCTGCAAGTGAGACAAGTCATTCGGGATTCTTTCCATCTTGTTGGGTCCGTTCTGCGGAAATCATCTCTTCCATTCAGACATTCTGAACCGTCAACATACCTTCCAGGTGTGCTGCTTCTTCTTGCGGAAAAGAACAGTACTCAGGGCAGCCTATACAATTTCTATACTGATATGAACACCTTGGAGATTAAGAAATTGGCTGCACTGGTCGAAAAGATCCAGTTGCGCTTTTCTGAACTGCAAAAGTTATGGTCAGAGCATGCTGCTCTCTCTGATGTGCTTACTTGCTGCTCCGAAATCTATGATTTC
The DNA here is from genome assembly GCA_024244615.1 of Ascosphaera pollenicola. Taxonomy (NCBI): domain Eukaryota; kingdom Fungi; phylum Ascomycota; class Eurotiomycetes; order Onygenales; family Ascosphaeraceae; genus Ascosphaera; species Ascosphaera pollenicola. The sequence continues at coordinate 199 of JAGYIB010000301.1, read as the reverse complement.
CGACACAGGGAACCGCTTGCAAAATTCATCACGAAAGCTGAGAAGCTGCATGGCCTTGTGTACTTGTGGCAGCTTGTCGCCAGCAAGCAATATTCGGCTGCAAACCTTTACGATGATCTTACTAGCATATCTGACGGACGGTCGTCAAGCCATATACCGGTCTGGCGCAGGAATGCTGATTCCATTTGACCTCTATCTT
>JAGYIB010000300.1:0-11376 GCA_024244615.1 Ascosphaera pollenicola | reverse complement strand
CTCTCGGCACTCCTCCTTCGCACCATTCGCGCCCTTCAACCCATCGCCTCTGTCTCTGTCCCCGTCTCCTTTTCTTTCGCCGTTCTGCAATCTTCTGAACATCTAATTTTGACAACTGAAGATGTGTACGGAGTAGATGATGCGACATATTGCAGCCATCATCACGGCAGAGGAGAAGAAGAAGAAAGGGAGGTCAGTCGTAATCACCTCCTTGTGCCTTCATCTCCAACGGTCCCAGGTCAGATGAGCGAGTGTTCAAACCACTGCAATCGCGGAGTCGAACTGTAACCACAGCTCCAACATGCATGAGACCCCTCATTTGCAGGTAAGCTAAGCGTCTCATCACGAAGGAATGATCGAGCAAATTCGAGCGCGGTCAAGTCATCACGAGCAGCAGGCTCATGCGTGCAGAACGAGGGAATGAGCTTGAATACCGGGGTTTCCACTTTCTCCAAGCTTCTACTCGTATTGTCTGCCAAATTGCCGTGTCCTGAAGCTACAGTAATAGCCGTCAAACTTGTTCATGCTTGACCCTCCCCCGCCATCTTCAGGGAGTGGGCGATGGCCCACCAGTGTCAATTCGTCAAGGTCTCCGAGACATCCAAGGGGTTCACGAAGCACGCCCGACACAATGTGGCCGCCCCAAGAAAACAAGATGGCCAAGATACAGATTACAGACGAAGAGACGAAGAGTGGGAGACAAAGAAACGGCCGAATTGGTTGAAAAGTGGGTGGTCGGTATAGATGCTGCATTATTAGTAAGCAGCATACAGGCTAACTGCTTTAAGCTATTTTATGCATTTTGATACATGGATGTCAAATTTGCGACCGCATCGAACATCCACCGCCCGCTGCCCGCTCAAATTTTGCGGATTCGAGCTTGACAAACGAGGGAAGAACAGAGGCATAATCAAGGACAGTTCGCATGCAGGCAGGAATCAGCCCCGACCAGGCTTGATCTTCATTTAAAACTTGCGCCAACACTCATCATGGTCCGCAGACTAAAGCATCACGAGCAGAAGTGAGTTTCATCTTTCCCCGTGCGCTTCGCAATGGCATCGGGCTAACGAGTGTCAGGCTCCTCCGCAAGGTTGATTTCCTCACCTACAAATCCGACAACAACCACCGTGCTGCCACGATCAGAGCGCGCTATCACCTCACCGGCACCCTTGACTATGAGAAGTACAACCGTCTCGCTGGGTCTGCGCGCCAGCTCGCACACAAACTGTCCAACTTGGACCCCAGCGATCCTTTCCGCAAACAGCTCGAGAGTCAGCTGCTCGATAAATTCTTTGATATGGGGATTTTGAAACAGAACCGCGAGCAGGGCGTTGGTTTGAGCGCTATTGAAAGAGATGTCACCGTCAGCGCATTCGCGCGACGAAGGTTAGGCGTGGTCATGAAAAGGGCAGGAATGGTTGAGAATGTGGCGGCTGTGAGTTCATTTCATCTATTTCGGTCATATCAGTGCTCGTGGTCTTGTGCAACTCACTAATAATTTCCTGTTCCTCCACTGAATAGGCTGTTAAATTCATTGAACAAGGACATGTCCGTGTTGGCACCGAAGTCATCACCGATTCGGCTTTCCTGGTCACACGCAATATGGAGGATTTCGTGACGTGGGTTGACTCGAGCAAGATCAAACGCAACATCATGCAGTATCGTGAGAAGCTCGACGATTTCGAGCTTCTATAATGCCGCGCTTGCATCTGGTTTGCTTCGCAGTTCGCCTGCCTCATTCCCTTCAGCTTTATCGAGGACTTCGGCAAGTGCGTCGCGGTCCCCCTTTACCATCACTCGTCGACTGCTTCATCGCCATCTTTTTGTTTTTCTTCGTTACAATGATACCCTTCTTTCAGTCACGGATCGTCCTACGGATGGACAACCAGCCTGCCTGTTTGGACCAAACAGCAAGCCCGAAAAGTTTACCTTCATGCTCCAAAGCAGATGTGGATAGCATATATTTTGTATAGATACAATACGGACGACAGATCACTTCCAGTCTGGCAAATTACAAGGAACCGTTTCATCATCCAACTTCTTTCGTGTTGCTTGTGGCGTTGCAGGTTGCCGTCACCATCAAACCACCTTCATCCCTTTAACCTCCTTTCCTCCCCCTTTTACCCAGGCTCATGTGGAGAAGTGGCTTTCTCCTGCATGGACGAAAACCTGCACACCATGCCATATCATGCGTGAGACCGGGATCCCTGCTGTGGTAGCAGCGGATGTATCCGCGGGCGAACCTCTTAGCTCACTCCGGCAACTGTGCGCCAACTTCGCTAATAGGGAACAGTCACATCCATCTGCACTCACGCCGGAATTGCGAGAGTAGGTCAGCATTTCGTTGTCATGACACTCGTGATGCAAAAGATGGCGGTGACATTTCCATAGATAGGAACTGGACTCGGACTGTATAAGAATCTAGTTCGCATCGCAAACCGACGTAAGGGATGGAATGACGACGGAATCATCGTTCGAACTTCATATTGACCGAAGATTGCGGCATCCAAAGCAAGGTGGTCAGGGTTAAGGGCTCGGAGACTTCAGGGGTTTCAAACCAGGGGCCAAGGGTCAGCCCGCCCAAAGGGTTCCGTAGCATATAATTGCCGAACGACCAACACATCCATCGTTGCTGGTTCCATGTCTATACGAAGTATCTGTACGTATGTACATGGCATCAGAAGCAATTGTCTCGGAGAGAGACAGCAAAGTGTCCCTTACGAGTCGCGGCGCTCTACTTTGTTACTTGACGGATTCGCCATGTCATTCTCTGTACGCAAAGGCACTGCGAAAAGGACCGGCCGGATGAGGTGTGGGTGGGCACTGCCACACAAGCTCATCGCAGCTTCAGCTCTCGACCGTCCAGCAGCATCCGGAACCATCGTCAGCGGCGATGATGGGCTTTGCCGATTGCTTGACGTCTCTTGACCCTTGGGAGCGATCGTGACGTCTGCCATGGGGAGAAACTCAACGATGATGCTTCCAAGACGGCCTCCAAGACGGAGATGTGAGCTGCAGACTCGAGACTGGTCAGCCCTGCCGAGCAAAACGGGCGCAAGGGCAAGAATCAAAGCATTGGTTAATGAAATCCCCTTTCAGAGACATGACACGCACGCGCACACGCACACGTCTTATCTCATCCTGTCTTGTCCCCCTTCCGTCGTTGTGGCTCACCTCTCTCGAAGGTTTAAGGATATCGATTGGCAGTGACCAGCGGACCCAACCGCCCAATCTGCTTCTGAAAGGGAATCAAAGCTTGTGTCTCCTCAAGCCAAAGCGCGTTTTCTCAAGCTGCCATTCTTGCCCTGTGAATGGATGGCTCGCTGAATCCAGCTCGCGTGGTTTTACTGCGCCGCACCTCCATCCTTGCGGCTGTGGGTCTTGCTCCACGACCGCATCGCCAGACCAAGAGCAGAGAATTCCCACGCAATTGGGTTCGGGCTACCACTTACGAATTGTCCTGAGTAAGAGATATGGCCGCTGTGTGTGTGTGTGTACACAAGGGGCCGTGACAAGGGATTGAGCCAATTGTTCCCTCTGTTCAAATTGTCAATGCGTTTTCGTCGCCTCTTCGCTCACCTTCGATAGAGCCAATTGGACTAGCCTGAAGCGGCCTGGAGCGCATTGATGCCAGTGTCATGCCACTCTTTCCCGTCTTCTTGCTGGTAGCTTTGCCCGGCCTTCTAGGAATGCAATGGCCGTGATAAAAAAAATGAAAGGTAGCGAGGCATCTCGTTCTCAATGTACTACGACGTGGGGTTTGAAAATCGCATCAAAACTCACGAACCTATTATCCTCCTCTCACGCACTATGCCTGATCGCACTTTGCTTTGCAGTATATGTATTGGGCACAATCTGATTTCGTCGTTACAGATGTTTGGACGTTCGTCGAAACGATATTCTCCTTCCAGCCACGATCAGAGGGTGGTATCGTCGCTATACCTGTTTCTTCTACGCCCGCATGGATCGATAGTCTGCAGATCTTGTATCCCCAACAACTTATGAATGTCCCTTTCCCCTTACCTATACCCCTTCTCCGGAGCCTCCTCTAGTATTGTCTATATGAGGTTTTTTTTCCCCGGCTACTTGCCTGACATCCCAGTTCGTGGTCGAGGTTACCGATACCTTGACAGGTGATCGCTTCGCGAGAAGAGGCCGAATTTATATATCCGATCGGAATCGAATTGGTTTGCGTTCATTTTTCTTTTTTTGAAATTCGGCAAAAGGCCAGGAAAAGAGGCCACGAGTGGAAAAGAAAAGTGGCTTGTTTCGTTCCCAAGAGACTAAAGTGTGGGTCTGCTACGGTCACCATGCATCCCCCACAAAAAGGCGCTGCGGGCTCCTTCTCCTCCTATCCTAAAAGGGCGGCAAGGGAATCTCATAAAGAGAGACGACGAGTCCCCGTGCAAAGCGACGCTGGATGCGTTGAATCCACTGAAAAAATTCGAGAAATGAAAAAGAGTCCCGAATCTGTTTCTGATGTTTCTCATCAAAGAAACTCCTCTTCATTGAGGTCTTCTATTCATTCTCACGAAGAAGTCAATTCACAATTGTACAAGACAAACATGTCGTCGACCCCTACACACCAGCGATCAAGAAAGGGGGACCTGGACGATATTTATGAAACTCCCACCACAAAGCCTTATCTTGAAACTAAAAACAGGCTTTCTTCGCGCGAAGAAGTCGGCCGCGACAGCCCCAAGTATCCAAAAAGACCATCGAGCAATTACAATGCTCATGGCCGCGCAAAGTCGACGTCCGCATTGAAGGACAAGCCACGAAGGAGACGCCACGAAGCATACGATAAACGCTCAAGGAGCGCCCACCCTGCAAATGTGTCTCGAGATATTGATCGCCCTGTTTGGCGACTGACAAGCTACGGCACTGAAGATCCAAATCTAACGTCATTCTATACCGATAGCCGTCGTCTCTTTGAGGAGCATGACGCTTGGGTCTCTGGGCGCAGAGCCAACCATGGAAACGATACAGATACTCAAACCGACTTGTCGCACCGACAATTGTGTCAGCACTCACCAACAAAAGAGACTGCACACCCTGAAGTTGCCCCTGAACGATCAAATGTCGAGGTGGGCAACCACAACAACGACGAAAACAGCGATGGCTATGACGACAACAAAGCCGAGGCGATCCATATTCATGACGCATTAAGGCCCACCGTCATGCATTGGACCTCACCCACGACCAGGCGCCGAGAGTACGCCAAGATTGACCGATCTACACATGGCATACGCGGCTTCTGGCGCCGCTTCGCTCCCGCATGCTGTCAAGCGTCAAATGCACCCTTGCCGTTCTATGACGGCCAGCAAACGAAGAAAAAGGGCCGCAGAGGCTCTGAAGGAAGCGTTCGACGGTTCAGAATGGACATTGCCGACGAGGATGAAGAGGTGATTGACGAATCTGCACAAGCCAATGACGAGAAGGGACTGTCACATTCTTTCTTGTCGAAGCTGACGCGGGCTGAGTCGACGCTTTCGTCTTCTTGGAGGAAATTCAACAAGCATCATGTTATGAAGAAGAAGGTCGAGATGAAAGGTCCAGCTACGGCTTGCTTTTGAGATAGTGATTTCTTTCTTTTTTTTGCATCTTCTGTTTGGGAGGGTCGTGGTAGGTGGAAAATCAGCGTTGCAGCGGGGAGGCCAAAAAGCGACAACGAGCATTTTTTGTTTCTTGCGGATGATACCCAATACAGTCTGTCAATTTGCTTTTTGTCCTTTTACATACGGATAATACATACCGTCTTTGATGTTTTCGTTTCCTTATCATATACAATCATTTTTTCTTGGGAAAAATCCAAGGCAATTCTACATTATTCAGACAATACTCACAACTGACAATCCCTCGTAAATGTCAATCCGTGGAAGTGATCAGCCAACAATGGCTCCCGTCCAATTTTCCACGTCCTCCCCACCTTAATTCCCAGATACCCTGTTCAGATATGCATTCCAGCCCGCCTCCCGGTATCTCTTCGCCGCAACAACAGGGTCAGCAGCCTTGTAGATCCCACGCCCCGAGATGATGAAATCGGCACCACGCGCGACAGCGGAGGTAGGGGTATTATACTGCTGCCCGAGAGCATCTCCGCTTGTATCAAGGTTCACACCAGTCGTGAATACGACGAAATCCTCATCCTGGGCAGCTGCTACTTGCGACTCGACGGACGTGAGTGCGCGCGTGGAGACGAAACCGAGGACGAACTTGTTGTGTTTTCGCGCGTAGTCGACCGATGCAGATGTGTACGCATCAGTCGCTAGAGAGCCTTTCGAAGTCATCTCCGCGAGAATAAGTAGACCACGCTCATGGGCGCCGACGTCCGCGGTGTCTGGCTTCTTCAAAGCGGATGCGCTTTGCTCTAGTGCCTCGACGATGCCCTCGCCGGCTAGCACGCTGCAATTGACAATATGCGCCCAGTCTGAGATGTGTAGGACGCCGCCGGAGTACTGCTTCTGCACTGTGCTGCCAATATCAACGTACTTGCGATCTTCGAAGATCAAGAAGCGGTGCTTGTTCGCGAGTGATTGGAGCTTCTGAATGGTGTCGGGATGGGCAAGGAGGTCATCGAGGATATCGATGTGTGTTTTCAAGACGGCGATGTGCGGTCCAAGACCTGGGCTCGAGTCAGATCGCCTCTTCAACAGACAGCCGGTAGGAAGAGAAGAGAAGAGCAGACTCACGATCAGCCAAGTCTAGCAGCTCCGCGCAAGTCGTGACGTCCGCAGAGAGGACGAGGTTCGACTGCTTCTCCAGAGCGAGATTGAACAGCTGGCGAGCCAAGGGGTTTGGGTGCGATGTCGCACGATCAGCGAAGGAGACACTGGAGCGAGAGGACATGTTGGCGATGGTATGCGCAATGATTGATGTTTTCTCCTTGCTGTATCTGTAGATGAAGAAAAGTTGGCGATGGAGATGCATGTGGCGGCGGTCTTTGGCGCGGTGTGGGGCCGCGGGAGCCTACGAGTCTACGCATACTACATACACTGGACACAAACAGCACGGAGAGCATCAAAGACAACTTCATGTTGCGAGAGACAGGCTAATGAACTGCTGAGTGGGTATACGATGGTATCATGGCGACGACGGCGCGGAAGAGTACAGCGACTCCTTCAGCCATTTCTTCAGCCCCTTGGTCTGCTCCGACTCCTGCTTACAACCCAGAAAAGGGTCGTATATAGGGGCAACATGGGCCTCTCTCTTCCCAACGACATATTCGATATGGCCTGGGAATCCGCTCTGCGAAGAAAGAGTCAGCAAGAGGATGCAGTCTGGGTCTAATGGTGCGAGGGATTGATCTCACCTTCAGGCTCTGGACCAGCATGTCAATCGCGGGCAGCAGGATCTCGTTGCCCCCTGCGCTCACAAAGATCCTCTGCACCGGATACGAAACGAACCACTCCCCCGGTGCTGTCGAGGCGTCGGTATAGTTATCGTTCGGTGCATCGCCGAGATACCCAGAGGACCATGGGCCGTTGACGTGTTCTGACACCAGGTCCCCGCTGGAGTCAATGACATGCCCCTGAGTATCGCTCTGCAGATACGTCCAGGGGGAAAGCAGGAGTGCACCGCCTAAGCCCGACACCTCCAATGGCTGGACTTGTGGATGTGGGTGAGCGATGTGCGATAGCAAGGCACATGTCAAATTCCCACCAGCTGAATCGCCTGCGATGAAAATCCTATCTTCGTCCCAGGTCTTGAGCTCGAGGATGTACCGGAGGCAAGCCGCTGCTTGCTTGATTTGGACCGGGTACTGGGCGTCAGGGGCTAGCGTATATGTCAATGCGAAGACACAGAGACTTCGCCCTTCCTTCCGCATGTCCTCGATGAGCTTGGTATAGAATTGGAAATATCCCTCGGTTGCGGGTAACGCATATCCACCGCCTATAACTCTCAGATATCACAGTCATCAGAGTCAAAGTCTATCGAGGGACGGACGGTCTTCTCCGAGGAAGTATCTTGCATACCATGAAAGAAAATCAAGATATTCTCGGCATTCTTATCTCCTATCCAATGGCCCAAAGCGTTCTCTCCGAGGTTGACAGTATCAGGCTTCTTGCCTTTCCTTTTCATATACGAGTCGTACACCTTGTTCGACGCCGGCATGATTTGCCTATAAGCAACTGTTAACCAACAACCACTTGCCAGAAGACATTGAAGCCTTACGCCTAGCTCACCTCAATTGCTTCGCCGTCATCCTCGCCGTGGCCTTGCGCATAATGGCATACCGCACATGCAAGCCATGGGTCTTAGCATGTTTATCCTTTCGATGCAAACCGGTGAACGTCGACCGCGCCCCTGATGCCGTCACGGACAGTATAGCTGGCAACATGTCGAGTCTCTCGCGCGCCGTCAATGGCGGCCGATGCGTGAGCAATCCGCTGCCCATATCATCCTTTGTGGCTGCTGCTGATGCTGACGAGGACGCTTTCGGGGGGGACATGGCTCGTTTGGCTATGCGGTAGATCAAGAGTAGTGATATGATGCTAAGCAGACCAAGAGTTTTGGCGTCCGTGACGATGTTGGAGACGAGGTATGTATAGGAGCTTGTATCAGATGCCGGTCCCATAATTTTCTTTGCTTTTCGTCTGTTCGCCTTATCTCTGATGTCAGCACGTGCAAGGGTGGGTTGAGGATGAAGCTGATCAGACGCATTATCCCTGTAAACCGAGGTATTTATTCATGGCAAGGCTGGCGCAAGCTGGGGAGCAATGGAGCAAGAGAAGGGCGAGGCATGAGAGTTTACTGGCTTGGATTCGCATGCAAATGATGCTGTCTATGTCTACAACGGCGTGCGTGGGTTCTGAAAAAGTTCACATGTACGACCTTGTTGCAGACTCAGCAAAGGTCCGGGAGGGAAGACATTGCTGATCAGTCTGACTCCTCCAGTGCCATTGCGACGGCTTCTTCTATCAAGTGCGGAGGGGAAGATGAGATGGAGAAAGAAGCAACGGATACAGCAATCAAAATGCCTTGACTTGGTCATCAGGGTGCCACAACTAGGTATATGCCGATGTTGCGAAGAGATGGAAATATCACCAGCTCAATTCGCACCCATTTCGGCGCTTGCTGCCTTCCAGCCAAAGGCCAACCTCACAGAGTTCACGGATCTCACAGGTCTCAAAGATCTTAGAACGGGAACTTCATCAAGGGAGCCCCAACGCCAAAGACGCACATGGCCCAGATCGCAGCCTGGCAGAGCATGAACCAAGAGCCTCTGTAACGGCCCGCGCCGCGAGGTTTCCCAGACCAGACGTAGCCCTGCAAGAACATAATGCGTGCAACCACCCAGAGAAAGCCTGCGGCCGTAGCCCCGGAGGGATACGCCAGACCGGCGACCAGTGTCGAGATGATGGTCTGTGGCATGTTTTCGAGGAGGTTGGCGTGGGCACGCTGTGCACAATTGAACTTCTCAGCTTCTCTCTGTGGGCCGGGTGTCAGTAAGGTGGTACTCAAAAGAGTGCAGAGGATGTACGGAGGCGCCCTGCTCACGCTTTCTTTGCATTCTTGCGCTGTGGCGTATGTGTTTGGGTACGCGATGTTAGCCGCCTTGCGAATCTTGGTCACGACGGCGCCGTGGGCAAAGGAGAGGATGGGCATCAAGCCCAATGCGACGGCGATGACATTGCTGCAGAATGACGGTTAGCTGACGGCCACGATGACAAGTTATGGTGAAGGAGGAAGACAAACCCGTAGCCCTCAGGAACAGTGATAGTCGTCATCTTGATTGATATTTTGATATACTGTATGTATGTCCGATGTGCGGATGTCTCCTACACGAAGCAGTCGAAGCAGGATATCGCGACGTATTTATCCCCCCTCTGCCATTCGCACATTTCAAATCAATCACTGACGTCGATGGGGAACAGGACTCGGCAGAGGCTCTGGAAGGCGTGAGACGTTACAGATTACGATGGACGCTTTTAAAAATATACCTGGGGGATCTGGACCTGGACCCCGTCAGCCACCAATGCCCACTTTCAGTCAGGCCTGGCCCGCCAGATCATGCTTGCACATACTCCGTACGCTGTCATCGGTGTCTGTCATTCCAGGCGTCGAGTCAGGGTTCTTGAGCAGGGTTGTGCGCATTGAAGAGGAAACCAGCACATGAAATTGACCATGGAGAAGAGGACGCCCACATTTGAATATGTACCGTGGGCCATATGATGCTATGATGTGTATGTGCAATTGTACCACTTGGGCTTGATTGAAACAGAAGAACGACAGCAGAACAGCCTTCGGCCTCACTCATCGACCAAACAGCCATGCCCCAATTACCGGTTGCTCTGGCCCGCCACCAGCAGCAGTGCTCGCAGCACTCATCTTGCTCTGGCTGCCGTATTTCGCCTGCCAGGCGAAAAAGTACAGCAGAGCACCCAGCGGCTGTCCCACAAGACAGAAGCTCACCCAGAATATACAGTTGCCAATCACCTTGCCGTAGTGCCCCTGCATTTTCTCGAGGGGCTGGGTTGCTGCCATCAGGGGTAGCTGGAGCATCATGCCCATGAAGGCGACGCCTGTGAGAAATCCCGCGGGTTAGTCTTAGTTCTTCACGGTCTCAACGACATCCTTCTTGGAGAACAAAAAACTTACCGATAATATTATGTGTTGGGACACCGACGAGCACCTCATGCATGACTGCCGAGAAGAAGAACACCATCAGACTCGCGGTCCGCGAACTCCATCCCCTGCCCACCAGCGGCGAGTAGATGTGTCTCTTCATGAACAAATAAATCGGCTTATTCCACGTCCTCCAGTAAACTCCTACACTAGGGCTATTCCACCAATCGTCGTAAAAGCTGCGATCCGCAAACCGCGTGACCTCAGCAAGCGCATTCAGGAATGACTGGAAGATGGCGAAGAAACCGCACAGCCAAATGACCAGCGAGATCGTTGAGAACTTCATGATGCGCTCTGCGATCAAGGGCACGTTGAACATGGCGAGCTTGTCAACCGAGTTGAGCAGCGCGGGGATCGCGTACTGCGCAGACATCAGCCAGATGAAGATCCCGAGACCGATCATCTCGACGACACGCTTCGCGACGAAGGACCATCGTATTTTGGAGGTGCGGGGGTAGACGGGCTGGTAGACAAGTGTCGGCGCAAGCCAGAAGTAACAGAGGTTCTGGGCGGTGATGTTATTCGGATACGGACATTCCCTGTAGATTTCCGGCAGCGGGAACGACGCAGCAGGGTACAGCGCCGCATGGCGTAGATCGCGGTTCGTGAATGCGTAAGAGCAATTCTTCAACCACACGATGATCCCGTGGACCTCGCACATCGTCCCGATGGTCGGGTGGTGAATGTGGTAGTAGACGACATAGGTGGGGAGATCATTGCAGTCGGCGCCTCAGAATTCGGGACAAG
>JAGYIB010000299.1:0-11392 GCA_024244615.1 Ascosphaera pollenicola | reverse complement strand
CCCGTGACGTGAAATTTCCCAAAAATTCCGTCGAGAAGTAGTCATGCGCTTCAGCGAGATCCGCTTGCCCGCTTGTCTATCATTCTTTTTCTTGCCTCTTGCATTCAAAAATATGCCTTGTCCCTCATTATCACCTTACCCCCGAGATGTACGGAGTACACTTCATGACATTCTTCACCTGCTGATCCACATGATGCGATGGATATTGTCGTTAAGTTCGTTCAGATGCTCGGCGCCGTAGATCCTCGTTGAGGATGGAAATAATCGCTCCAGGGGCACAGGCAAATTTGCAGTCCAGCGGTACGGGGTACAGCATGTATCAGTTCCAACGGAGATAAGCCTTCAGACCTAGAAGGCAGCAAATGATTGACCTCTTCCTCGACATGTGCCCATCGCCAGCAACACGATGAGCGTCATGAGCCTGAGATGTAAGGCGAGGCTAGACAGTCTACTTTCGTAGGTCTCGTTGCGCGGCCAGGCCTGTGCTGACGGACTCGCTCTGGCGGTTTCTTCCAATAACAATGGTGGTGATGCATGCCCTGAGCAGCGAGAAGTGCCAGCGCGAGTTGCCAGGCTCTTCTGTACACAGTAGATGCAATTGTTTTTCTTCTTCTTCTTCTTCTTCTTCTTCTCTTCGTCGCCTCCTCTTTACTCCCTTCGTCCCCCGCCGGGGGACCCGTCTATACGCCAAACCCCAAGCAAAACCCCAAGCAAAAGTCGCTCACCCGCCTCAAAAGGCCCGTTGTCGTCGCTGCGCCGTCTGCTCATCCTAATCGCACTCAAAGGACTGCACGGAGCGGAAAAGCATACTTGTTTTGTTGTTCGCGACTGACTCTTTTCCGCCCCGCTGAACATCGTCGAAACATCCGAACGACCCAGCCGGAGAGGAGACTCAGGCACAGCAATCTAATCAATCACCTGTGCCACCACCACCCTCGATATCATCACCAGCACCAGCAACGACAACGACAACATCAACAGTAAACGCACAGTCACACAATGAGCCCCTCAGGCACACGTGTCTACAGCTTTGCTGAGAACTCCGACCTTGTCGCCAACTTGCGACAGTACATCTTCCAGGCACAAAACACTGCTATCTCACGACATGGCAGGTTTCGCGTCGGTGTCTCCGGCGGCTCCCTCCCTGCTACGCTGGCTCAAGCATTGCTAGGCGAGCCGTCGCCGGCCCCCGCGACTGAGGAGGAAAAAGAAGCTGCCCGCCCGCAATTCGACAAGTGGGACGTTTTCTTCGCCGACGAGCGCATCGTGCCCCTCGATCATGAGGACAGCAACTACTACCTCCTCAAGAAGGAATGGCTCGACAAGATCCCCAAATCAATGTCCCAGCCCGTCGTGCACACCATTGACGAGGCGCACATCGACGACCCGGATCCTCAGAATATCGCAGATCTCTACCAGGAATCCCTCACCCACGCCTTCGCCGCTAAGGATAGCGTCAAGCATCCCATCTTCGACCTACTACTCCTCGGCTGCGGGCCCGACGGCCATACCTGCAGTCTTTTCCCCGGCCACGAGCTCCTGCGCGAAACTGATGCGTGGGTCGTGCCTATTTCCGATTCTCCTAAGCCGCCCTCCAAGCGAATCACCCTGACGCTGCCCGTCGTCACGCGCGCCATGCGCATTGCTTTCGTTGCCCAGGGCGCCGGGAAGAAGCATGTTCTTCACCAGATCTTCGACACAGCTGAGGGCAAGGACTTGCCTTGCGCTCTTGTCAATGCCGGCGCTCCGGACAAGGTTAGCTGGTTCACTGACTCCGCTGCTTCGGAGGAGGTTCTGCATCCTAAATTGTCGAGCTTGTGAAGGCATTGAGGGGGGACAGATCGGTCAACATTCAGTCTTATTCAGTCTTGAAAGTGGGGATATTTGTATGGCCATAGATCTCCCAGCTTCATGAGAGAGGAAAAGTAAAATCAAATTCCCTTCCAATTAGCGTTGTCAGTCTAGATGCTCTTGTTTCAATGTTTGTTTTTTACTCTCTATCTTTTCTGCTTTGCATAACATATAGATGCACATCATCAATTTTCATGATTCAACAACCTCAATCGCTTCCTACACGACCACATAAGGGCACTGTTGGCGAACATCGATCTCGACTGCATCCTTGTCATGTCCAGCAGGTCCCTGAAAGGTACCATCTGACATCTCCCATGACGAGTAAGGCACGGCGCATGAGTTGCGGTGTCATCCAGTTCCAAGCAAACGCAACATCTCCATACTGGGACAGATAAGCCGTATACTCTACTTCCAATACAGGCACTCCCCCTAGCCCTTCCGATCCCTCTTCTAACGATGCCTGTGACTACGCGATCACGATCTCTGCTTGAGCCCAGAGGTTTCAAGGATGGCAGAGTCGAGACAGCAGAGACAAGACGGGCCGCAGTACGTACAGATTTACGGATTTAGTACCCTTCCTCCTCCCCCCTCCTCCGTTCCCGCTGTGGTCCCGCTTCAGTCAGAGACGAGGTTGACTGACATGGACATGACTGAGACTGTGTTCAATTGAGATAGACTCGCGACTGCACGGTGTCTACGGCCACCGTCCATTCCAGATCCAACACCGTTGCGACTATTGTTGAAGATGCGCAGACGCCTTTCGAGTCAATTAGCCAGTCCGCGCTGAAGGACAAGAACAGACGACGACCTGGAGAAGACATCACCCAGCCATCGCAATTGGCTCATTTCCGGTCTCACACTGCCTCATCAGCTGCTCTTGACAGCAGCAGCAGCAGCAGCAGCAGCAGCAGCAGCAGCACAATAGGAGCAGGCGCCGGCACACTTCAGCCGGAGCAGAATGCCGTTCTGCAGCCCTCTCCGGATGCCGCTCCCCCCTCTTCCCCTGTTAAGAAGATGACGGCAGGACAGGAGGCGAGACGTGCAGGCAACCCTACGGCAGACTGCACGGGAAGCACTGCCGTCAAAACCAGGGTAGCAAACCATGCGAAAGATGACTCGGGTTCGTCAGCTTCGTCTTGCTCAGGGCAGGCGACAGGAGGAGGAAGAAAGGGAGGAGGCTCAAGGCGGTCCCTGCTTCCTCAACCTAGCTCGTTGTCGTCGATAGCGACGACGGCGATTCCTGCACAGGCGAAACGAGCGTCGAGCAATGGCAATTTGTCTGGGTTGAAGGTTCAGTCGGCAGCACTGGAAAAGAAGACTTCATTGGCGTCGCCAACGCGGTTGCAGACATCATCTTCGCTGAGGAAAGAATCCGCGAATGCTCCTGGTTCTTCATTGAATAGGTCGTTGACATTGGCTACGCCAAATCGCGCCGTCACTAAAAAGGCCCCCGCGGCCAGATCTCTGGAACGTGCATCGAGGACAGAAAGTGACATCAAGCCATCCGTGAGGCAACTTGAAACACCTAAACTGACCACGAGAGATACCTCTATCAAACGACACGCGGCCACTTCATCGCTGAAGTCAAAGCAATCGCCAATCAAGCCAGCGTCTCAACTCCCAGCAGTAACACCTTCTTCAACTTCAACAAGAGCTGCGACTTCTCTACGCCAATCGGCGAACCCAAGGATAGCGTCATCAAGGGGACCGACGCAATCGTCAAATTCAAAGCCACCGCAGCACCGTCCTGAAGCTGCTAGCGGGTTGAGGAAGCCGGCCGCAAGTAATAAGACTTCTGCAGCGTCAGCTGCGAGAAAAGCAGAATCAGATGCTGCAGCATTGTCATCTTCCCCTTCACAATCTTCTCAGCACTTGTCTGCACTGCAAACGGAGGTGCTGCAATTGCAACTGTTTCACGGAAGAGCACTTGAACGGAGTCGGCAGCAGGAGGAGAAAGTGCGAGGGAGAATTCATGAGCAGTATCAGAGTGTTGCTAGAAAATATGATCTCGTTTGCGAGAGAGAGTGCGCTGAACAGCGATATGTCAATGTCACAGCCATTAATGCACTTGGAAAGGAGACGACGGGTCATTCAGGGGATGGGGATGGGGATGATGCTGTGTCTGCTCAATTGGAGTCGCTATCACGAGCCATTGGCATTCTCAGCGATTTGGCAGATCCATCGCTAGGAAAATACTCTCACTGCGTGCAGGATTTTGAGGATTGGGCGACGAAGGTAGAGCGCATCAGAAAATCGCGCTCTCGGGGTCAGAAGTCGGGTGTGAAGGTGTCCATTGAGCAGCTGCGCTCACCAGAGAAGATGTCCACCGAGGAGAACCCACCGAACGCAGAACCAAACTTCAATCCACCCTTCACAGAACCTTTGTCACAAGACTGGGAGACGGATGTTGTCAATCTCAGAACGGACCTGGCACAGGTAGCAGCTGAGCTTGAAGTTATTGGAGTCACGCTGGAATCAAATCTGCACCGAATGCAGAAAACAGAACAAGATGTTCGTGTGCCATCTGCACGACCATCTGCTCTCCATCGAGTCGTCAATGGCTATAGGAACCTAGTCATCTCCATGATTGAAGAACTAGACGAGATTAGGGATATAGAGGCAGATGTCATGGCGGGCGAGAAGGACTGGCTACGTCAAGAAGCTGATCGCCTGATAGCCCAACGGCATAGCATATCTGACGGACGGTCGTCAAGCCATATACCGGTCTGGCGCAGGAATGCTGATTCCATTTGACCTCTATCTTTTTACAATTGTATGCATGATCTGATACTCCCTGGAAATGATATCGCTATGTATATAGCAATGCAAACGTCATCATCTATCCGTATACTGATCAGAGTCGTAGCCGCGATTTGCTGATTCTACAACTTCGATGACCCTTGCATTGAAGAGCCGTGGACGCTATCTGTGAAGCAAGTCTTATGAACAAGGGTGGTACAACTTAGGCCCGTAAACCCTGTCTCACACTGCAAGGTACTGAAGTCTTGACTGCAGGTGAGGACAAAAGTTAAGACACGAGGATCTCGATTGCCTGTACGCGCAATGAGTCTCCACCCAAAAACGTTGGATGTACGTGTATCTTCTGCTTTACCTTTGATTTAAGCTTAAGGCTACCGAGAGTTTATGAGTACACATCTGTTCAGTCAACTGCCGATTACCGCATGGTTGAAGGTGCCTGGGAATGTATTGACAAGGATGTTGATGGAAGGACAATAAGAATTATGATTTGCTATATCGGACCAAGCTAATTGATGTATACAAGTGGTAGAATAGACTGCATGTTGTGGCGTAATTAAAAAGAAATATGTATGACAAAAGGGTATAAAAGTGCAATTTGACTTGAAGCTCCCGAAGTCGCAAGTTGCGTCTCCTGATCAGCCCAGTATTCAAAGCAGCGAAGTTTTTGAGTGTGAAAATGTAGACGTATTTCGGATATCCGTCGTGTCGTCGTCAGAGAATACGGTGGATAGCAGGATAGCTATGCTTCTTACAAAGCGAAGAGAGCGGCAACGAAACCAGCAGCACCGAAGACGGAGGCAGCCAAGGGAGCGTTGGCAAGGGCAAAGCTGCTAGCGGTGGGGGCAGAATCGTCCCCAGTGGCAGTAGCGTCGGACGAAGCTAGAACAATTCGAGTCAGCTATGAATTAAAGGATACTTTTGATGACGTCGAAAGACAGCATACATTCGGCCTTGGTGGCAGCAGCGGTCTTAGAAGCGGAGAGAGTAGTGCCAGTGGCAGTAGAATCAGCAGTGGCAGTAGAGCCAGAAGCAGCAGTGGTAGTGGCAGCAGAGTCGGAGGAGGCAGTGGTGGAGGCATCGGCCGACTCAGTCTTGACAGGGAGACTGGCAGTGCCACTCCAGTAGTGGCTGTGAATGCAGCCCTCCTGACACTGAGCGAACTGCTTGGCATCCTTCTGGGGGCATGCAGCGACACAGTCGTTTGTGTCGTTGGCCATGGTAGCGTCAGGGCAAGGAACGCCGACACATTTGGCCTTGCAGCAAATGTCGCTTCCGCCTGTAGATGACAATCAGTTGACGGGTCCAAATGACGCATTTCAAGGCCTCTTCATCAACTTACAGTCGTTGATGCACTTCTCAGTAGCAGAAAGAGTGTGGGTAGGAACAGGAGCGGCAGTGGTATCGTTGCCGGCAGCAGTAGCAAGGGCTGCGAGGCCGAAGAGAGAGACGACAGAGAACTTCATTTTTATAATTGTGTGCTGAAACTAAGCAGTGAGGAATTGTCAGGCAATTGGTATCTTCTGAGAAGTAGGTAAAGCGAGTGTGAGCGAGAAGACGATTTGAAGCAAAGAAAAAGGTCGAAAAGATGCACGTCCCGGGAAAGAAACATAAACAGATGGGGAAGTATTTAAAGCCAAAAAACCGGGCAGAGCAACCCCGGTGTAAGGTGTTTCATTAAATAATAGGGGTTTCAATGCGTGAAGCTGTAAACCGGGGCGACGTTACATGGAGCGTAGAGTCAGTCGAGAAAGATCTCATCAAAGCTCCACTGATTGACGAGCCGAGCCAATGGAAGGAGACAAAGGCAAGCGAAACCGAATATTTCGCTGCTGACCAGCGGCAAAGCAGTGGCTTGCCACTAA
Organism: Ascosphaera pollenicola; assembly: GCA_024244615.1. Classification (NCBI taxonomy): domain Eukaryota; kingdom Fungi; phylum Ascomycota; class Eurotiomycetes; order Onygenales; family Ascosphaeraceae; genus Ascosphaera; species Ascosphaera pollenicola. The sequence goes on along the minus strand of JAGYIB010000299.1, from coordinate 4,916 downwards.
TTTGAGAAGCCGATAATCGACAAACGGTGAGAAATCACCATAGCCAAGAGAGTCATGGGAACTGGCCGGGGCACGGTTGTTCTTCCATTTAGGTTCCTGTCAGCACCCATGACATTGACAGTGCTAGCCAGCCAACTGTTTGCAGGGGAAGAGGAAGGACGTTGCCATGTTGGTCGTAGATGGAGGGCTGCCGGACTCGACCATCAGAGGTCACCCGTTCAATTGTACGACAGACTTCATGCAGAGGTTTCAGTGAGGTGTCCAATGACCGAACATAGCACCTCGAGCAAGGTCTAGAAATAAACACACAGCAGAAGGTTTTACCGGATGTGGAGATTGTGTCTCAAGTACAAACGGCTTCTGGCTGCCAGACGAGTTCGGGCGTACATACGACAGGGTTCCTGAGCTTTCGATTAGCTGAACATTCCTGGAGCTGCTGGACCTGCCTGAAGGCAAACGAAGAGGACTGCGGTAAGATGAAAGGGGGAATGAGTCCGATAATCATCTAGCACCGACCAAAGCTGGTGGACGAGGGTAGTATGATATGAGGAGTCACCGCCATAGTTCACCGGCTAAAAGCATGGGCTATCTTTTGCCTGGTCTGATGATGGATCTCCGCAAGGGCGCGATCCAAGATATCCCACTCCGTTCCATCAGATGCCCTGCCCATCTGATCCTCCGCCCAATCATACCCGCGATATGATGTGACATGGTGATATGGTCAATGCCGAGGATGCCACGCACAGAGCAGCTGGACGCCATGCCACCTCTCGGGAGTAGGCAGATGGTGATGGACAGTCAATCTCATCACATCTGATGGGCCTTTGGGCAGAGAGTGTCCAATCCGACTGGGCCATGTCTTGTCTGTGCAGTGTTTGTGTTTGTGTCTGTGTCTGTGTCTGTCGGATGGGTTGTGGTGGCGTCCTCGGGACGTCGAAACATCCAATATCACAATCCAATTAGAACGCGTCTGAGGTAGAGACCGCGCCGCACACACCAAACACCTCCAAACACCACCAAATCCACACCAACGAGCGCATCACAAGAGCCAGAGCCACGGAGACAGGCAGAAGGGAGACGTGACTCATAGCCATGTCCGCGCATCTTGTTCTTTCGTTCCTGGTCTGAATTGTCGAGATTGTCGGAATTATGGTCGACCTGAGCAGCGATTTTGGCGATTTTGATGAGGATCTACTCCAACTGACCAGGGAGGTCGAGCACGCTTCCGACACAACCACCACCACCACCACTGCTGCTGCTGCTGCTGCTGCTGCTCACTCACCTCCGTCAGCTAAGCGCCGTCGCGTTGATCCGTCGCCTTTCAAGAAGCCACAGCTGCCCTATAACAGACCGAGCAACGCCCGTAAAAATAGTCCGTCGCGTCGTGATGCTCCAGCCCTGTCTACGCCACGCCATGTCGCTCCAAACTCATCTTCTTCGTCTTCACGGTTCAAAAGCGCCACTGCTTGGAAGCAGTCTCACTTGACATCCTGGGGTTTGAGCCCTTCTAGATCTGCAACAAACTCCGTTCGATCTAGCAGCGCGCTAGCGAATCAATCAACAGAGGGCAGCCGTCGACAACCCCAAGATAATCATGATGACCCCGACCTTGCCGCCGCCATCAGAGCGTCACTGAGTGACTACAGCCAGCAGGCCCTCATCGCTGGACCGCAGACACCATCCAAGGCCAATGGAAACAATGGCGCAACCTCCCAATTCCACTACGATACGGATGATATTCCAGACGATGTCTTTGACTCCCCGTTTCAGACGACTCCGGCGAAGACAGACGTTGGCTTCTCTGCACAGACAAATCTTCGTCAGACGACACTGTTCGGCACAGTCGCTACCCGAGGAGCCCCGTCGGCATCAGTCTCACAGTCACCTTGTCCTTCACGTCGCGATGAGCGGCCGTCCCATCACAAGCTGAACTATGATGCATTGAGCACGTGGATCTATCCCACCAATCTCGGCACGAAGCGTGATTACCAGTTTAACATCACGAAAAAGGCCCTATTTCACAACCTACTGGTTGCCCTACCCACAGGCCTTGGCAAGACGTTCATTGCGGCTACTGTCATGGTGAATTGGTATCGGTGGACGAAAGATGCGCAAATCGTTTTCGTTGCCCCGACGAAGCCATTGGTCTCGCAACAAGCTCAAGCATGCTATAATATCGCGGGAATACCACGGTCAGCTACCACTATTCTTACTGGCGAGACCGGGCCCGGTTTGCGGGCGCAAGAGTGGAACACAAAACGGGTGTTTTTCATGACTCCTCAGACTTTCATCGCGGACCTTACTACCGGCATTGCGGATCCCAAGAGAATCGTTCTGCTAGTAGTTGATGAGGCACATCGCGCAACTGGCGGATATGCCTACGGCGAAGCTGTCAAATTTCTAGAAAGGTTCAATCAAAGTTTCCGTGTTTTGGCATTGACTGCTACCCCTGGAAAGGAAGTCGAGGGTGTACAGGAGGTTATCGATAACCTGCGAATCTCTAAAATTGAGATTCGGTCTGAGCAGTCTCTAGACATTCGCAAATATGTGCACCTTAGAAACACAGAAAAGCACACCTTTGAGAACACTCCAGAGATGATGAGAACGCTGGATTTGTTCTCTAAGGCGCTGAAGCCTGTCCTCGATAAGTTGATATCACAGAACGCTTTTTGGAGTCGGGATCCCTTGTCAATAACCCCTTATGGACTTACAATAGCGAAGAAGAAATGGCTCTTTTCGGTTGGTCGTACAGTCAATCAAGGCGTCAAGGCGATGGTCAATGCAGCATTTTCCGTGCTGTCTAGCTTGGCCCATGCGCTAGACTTGCTGAAGTACCATGGCATCCGTTCATTCTATCGCTCAATGATGACGTTCAAGGATGCCTGTAAAGGAAAGAAGGGCGGTAAATACCGGCGAATGATATACGATAACCCTAATTTTCAGACGATGATGATGGAATTGGAAAAGATGGTGTCGAATCCTCATTTCACTGGCAACCCGAAGATGGACTACTTGAGAGAAGCTGTCCTAAATCATTTTTTGGACGCGAGAACCACCGGCGGATCAGGAGATGCCGGTGGAAATCCGGATACACGAATCATGATATTTGCTCGGTTCCGTGACAGCGCCGAGGATATCGTCAATGCACTGAAAAGTGCCCCGATGGTTAAAGCTCATGTCTTCGTGGGGAAGGCCAAGGCGAAGAATTCGGAGGGTATGGCTCAAAAACGTCAACTCGAGGTCGTCAAGAAGTTCAAAGAAGGCGTCTTCAACGTCCTTGTCGCAACTTCTGTTGGAGAGGAGGGTCTGGATATCGGAGAGATCGATCTAATTATATGCTACGATTCATCCTCTTCCCCAATCAGTCTTCTGCAGCGTATGGGTCGGACAGGAAGAAAAAGAGAAGGAAATGTCATATTGCTTTTCATGAAGGGAAAAGAGGAGACTGACTACGCTAAAGCCCTAGACAACTATTTGAACATGCAGAAGCGGATTGAAGGCGCTTCAGAATTTACTTTCCATACCGACAAAGCCCCACGAATACTTCCTAAGGATATTCAGCCTGTCGTTGATGAACGACAAATTGAGGTGCCCGTCGAGAATCTTCAGCCAGACGATTTCATGCCGCACACCAAGTCAAAGAAAGGGACAAGGGTAAAGAGGCCACCGAAGAAGTTCTATATGCCCGATAATGTGGAAACGGGTTTTACGACGGCATCTCGTCTCCATAACGGTAGACCGGCCAGGTCTACGTCTGCAAAAACAGGGGTTGCGAAACAGCAACAGCTTGCGTTTCCGAAACGTCGTCCAGTTGAGGTCGTGGACGTACCTCCCGACTCGGCAGTTCTCCTCAGCCAGCAGGAGGAAGCCGAGCTGCTCCGGCGGTATCGCAACATCGGGGGCACGGCCCCTCAGATTGTTCAGCCTGTCAATTTCAATGCGTTCGCTGCGTCGCAACGGTCAAGCAGGCCGATAGATATGATTGAACATTCTGGCCGGACTCGTGGCTTTATCCGCATGTTACGGAATATGAAGGCCATGCCTGCTGATTGTGATTTGCTGTACAGAGAAGGCTTACATCCAAACGACGAGTTCGTCGTCACTACTAAGATTGACGACTCAACAGACGATGAAGCCGGTGGGCAGGATGACATGACTCTGCTGCAGTCTCAGACGGATTCGCTTGCTGTTGACGATAGCCAGATCACCATGTCACAGATCTCGATTCCTGACTTGACAAAGATGTTTGGTGCAAGACCGGAATGACAGGAGTGTTAGACTGTGCAATGAAACACCCGTAGACTCTTGCCTGCTCTTCACGTAGTAGTAGCATATTGCTGTAGTCAGGGGCTTGACGTGTGGTGTGCCAGTTCAGGAGGTGACACGGTAATGCCACACCGCCGAGCTCACTCACCGCTGTCGAGTTGCGCCCGAGTGGAACACATGGAGTGGGCCTCGGCCCCGGCAGCGCGGGCACCATTAAGGCCGTGAGATAACCATCTAGATGGATTATATACAGAGTAGCTTGTCTATCATGTCTATTGGTAGTTCTCAAGAAGAGATGGAGCAGAGTGGTTCATTTCATCTCAGCTTCCAGGGCCAAAGTAGTGAGTGGCCTTGCCCAGCTTCAAGCTTCTTCAAGGGAGAATTTGATCTGTCCTGGCCGGATTCCGGCGGTTCAAGAGAGTTGGCATGTAATCGGCGCAGATGAAGATTCAAACCACGGTCGTCACGATGCGCCAGTGGTCGTCAGTGTAGACGTGAGTATCCAATTGAAGGATTTGTTCCATCCAGTCCTGCTGTAGGAAAGCATCAAGCAACAGCATCATAATGCCCTCAAAACAGGGGAGAGAGAGATATGATCATAGACGCCCATCAGGTTCACCCTTAAACCTCTGCACGCGCTTCTGCTCCCA
>JAGYIB010000298.1:0-11393 GCA_024244615.1 Ascosphaera pollenicola | reverse complement strand
CGGTTAGCAATGCCATTCTCAATCAAACAATTGAAATGAAACGGGATGACCTCACCTTCCCTCTCCGTATATACTCTCTCAACAACCTCGTTGCAGGCTGCTCGAGAGAGTCGACGATAAGGGTCAACGGCGATGCGCCGTCGCGGAGGTTGAGGAGTTTAGAGATGAGGAGGAGGTTGTGGGTGCGCCGGTGGGCAGAGGCGATGGAGGACATTCTGATGACAGGAATAACTAATTGCAGCTGGCCCGAGTCCCTGTAGTTGTTGTTATTGTCGTCGTCGTCGTCGTCGTCGGTTCTTTTCTCCCCTTATCAAAAAGTTCCAATGCAGGGCCAGCTGAGCTCCTCCGCCTCCGCCGTCACTCCGCTCCGCACCACTCATCGCGACAAGCCCATACAGAGACGACAGAGACTCGAAGATATCAATCATGTTCCAATTGGATTGTTATACTCGAAGCAATTGTTATTACGACTCTCATTTTCGACTCATCCTCCTTCATGACTACAAAACACTTCAAAAAATGGCATCCCACACCACAAGCGAAGCGCATAGGCCTGCAGTACCGTAAAAAACCCAGCGAGCTACACTTTTCCGCTCTGAAGCACGCTTCAGCTCCCGATTTCCCTTCGTCACGTTTGTCTGGGTGTTGCCTGCATCTGCAACCAGTTGTGTGATCATCTCATCCTGGGTTGTCAGATGGGATACAAGCGTTTGCTGTAAGGATGTGATCTCCAGAAGTGATTTCTCCACGTTTCTATGACTTTGTTAGTTATCATTGAAACGATTGCAAGCTTCTGAGCATTTGTACGTACTGAGCTTTGTCAAGAGTGTCTTCATAGTGGCGGAGCATGTCATTGTTCTCCTCCGCAAAGAGCTGTAGTTGCTCTGGTGATAGTTGTGACTCAATCTCTGCAGCTTCATCCTCTTGTAATGCATTCTCTCCTTTTGTGGGTGGAAAGGACGAAGCTTCAGTAGATGTCGTAGCTACAGTCGGTACTGCGCCGTGCTTGTTCATGTTATATAGGATGCTCTTCTCTTTTTCGTTAATCCGTTCGACTCGCTTCTCGACCATATGCCTCTGCACCTCTGCGACTGATTCTAGTCCCGTTCGTAGTGTCCATAGCACGCTTTCTCTCACTGTCTTGATTGTATTCTCCTGCCCTTCAAGCCGCTCCTGTTCTTCACTTCGCAAGGGTCGACCTCGACCATCTTGAGCAATTCCACTGGCCCATTTCCATACTTTGCTATTGGCGAGTGGGAATTTCTTGAGAAGGATGGTAGCTTGCGTTTCACGTCGCAAGTTCTCCGCAGAAGCTAGATTGGAGATCGAAGCAGAAAGCTCCTGAAGTAGAGCTGTAGTCTCCGAGTCTATCTGGTTTCGTTCTTCGTCTGTAAGCTGGCGTTGCTGCTGGCGCCGTGCAACGGTTGGCCGGGGTCCTATTGCAAGATAGGATTGACGAATTGATCTGAGATAGGCCAGGAGTGAAGAGATGTGTTCATTCTGTATCGTAAGTCAGCTACATGCTGAGCCAGGGCTAAAGCTGTCTCATCACTTGACGTGCGCACGATTCTATAAGCCTCTTTCAAGAAGTCATCGGTGATATGCTCTGCAGAGAGACAGCCATCCCTGCTTGCGATCCCCCGGGCATTGCGACTCGTGAGAAGCTCGCTGAATTCAGTGGTGATGTCGGTCATGCTGGAGTGTCTTCTGGTTCCACATGGTGATGGCGGTGGTGATGGACGTTGTTTCCGTCTTCCCCTTCCCCTTCCCTTCGCCTGCGACTTTCTCTACCTCCGCGGAGTTCGACTCAACATCCACCACAGACACTCAAGCAAGCACCAGAAGACAACAGACATCAGACATCTCACATCTCACAACGTCTATTGCAGGGGGGCAGGCAGACACAGCAGCCACATTCGGATACGCTACAAGTCGCCGCGGCAAGGAATTATCTCAGCACAATGGCAGACCTCCCTCCCAAGCGCCCGCGCGCACACGGCGACAGAAGTGACAGAGACAGAGACATTACAGACGACACAGACAGAGAAAGGGAACGATACCCTCGCTCCAGCGGCTACAGGCGACGAGACCACGATGATAAACGGCGAGAGAAAGGTCGGAGTCGTTCGCGGGAGAGGGAGAGGGAGGGGTGGGATCGCGATAGGAGGGAGAGGACGAGGAGGGACAGAGACCGGGATACAGAGCGAGAGCCACGAGATAGGGAGAGAGAGAGGAGTTTGAGTCGTGAGAGGCGGGCAAGGAGAGGTAAGACCGCGTTTATTGTTCAGTATTGTCAAAAGGCTCTTCAGCTAACCCGTTGGACAGGGCCGCCACCACCACGGCGTCGATCCCCGTCGGCTTCACGATCGCGCTCCCCTGTACGCTCATCGCGAACCCATCCCAGAGACAGAGGGGCTCCTCCACCGAGGAAACAACCCGACATCAACGACCCTATGGCAATAGACCCCGCAGCTACAGCTGCTTCTACAGCAACAGATGATCCAGAAGCTCTGGACAGTTTACTTCGCCAAACAATGGGCTTCTCGGCGTTCAAGAGCACGCAGAATACGAAGGTTCCGGGGAATAACGTCTACGGTGTTCGAAAGGAGAAGAAGACGCAGTATAGACAGTACATGAATCGTGTTGGAGGCTTCAATAGGCCGTTGAGTCCGTCGAGGTAGAAATGCACGGAGGGGAAGGAGTCGGAGGGCTGAAACAGAAAGAAGCATGGCGCTGATGAAGGTCAAATATGGATGGACTCTTCTCGTCCGGTCAATTCGAGTCAGTCATAATACCAATAATATGCATCCGAGGTTCATTCCAGGAGTTTATATCGGCATTCAATCCTGAAAACTGCGTCGTTCTCAGCAAATCTTTCCATTCTCCATGAAGCAACGGATTCTTGAGAATGATCTACCGATACGGAGACATGGAGACACAGGCAATGACAGCCACATCCCCTCAAATATGGCGCTTTTTTGACTTTTTCAACTCTCCATCCATTTTCTAGGCGCATCGCGTCGATCGTCAACGCGCTCGAGAAGCCTGTCAAACGGCACTTCGAGAACAAGAGTGTCTTGGGGATCTGCAGGGAATGCAACCTCATGTTCGACTCCATTTCCTTTTGTGAAGAGGAGACCGAAGGAAGACCCACTCCTCGCTTGCACCTGAACGCCGAAGATTCGATCGTCTTTCTCGCGTGGCTTTTGTTGCTCCTTGTTCATGAGCTCCTCGGGACCGATTCGGCGTGGAATAGGAGGTTGTGGTGAGAACTGACATCGAAACTGGCAGCGAGAGGGATGGCGTGGGCAAGATGGGCAGGTCATGATATTCTTCTGCTGCTGTTGCATCGTGCATGTCCGAATTGATGCATTCTTCTGACAGCTACTCATGATGTCATGTCATCTCAATGTCACTGTCAATTCGTCTTCCTGCATGAGTCGTCTGTCCACCACGACAAGGGCATCCCGGCAGCCCTGAGAATGAAGCACTTTGTACAGAGTACATATGTATACAGATCGTATCCGTACTTCTCTTCGCATATAGGCCTGTCTCGTCCTTCTCTAGCCGATGGAACCTGTCAATGTCATTAGCATGTCATGCAATGCGGTGCCAATGCCAATGCCATGCCACCTGTCTTGCAACCTGCCTGCCCTCCCTCCATCCTCTCTGCCATGGATGTGGATGCCCGTCGATATGTACTTTGTAGATGTGGATATGTTTGATCGCCATCCTGCTCCTCCTCGAAAAACCGCTTCACCCCCTTACCATCATCAGCGCTTTCGCGGAGAGCGAGGGAGGAGGCGAGACAGGCGCAAGTGATCGTCCAATTGCAGTTGAATTTGATACTGAAGTTTTTTCTTATGGCTTGACTTGCTTTTTCTCATCTTCGTGTCTGCCCGGTTCACATCTCCACTTGCAATAGGATAAGAAAAATTCCTGCAGGGTAGAAAAAAAAAGTTATATATATCATCGTCAAGCAGAGCTGTGCAGCCTGTCAATTCTGTCAATAAGAGGCATTCGACTGGAAGCAGAGGAGAGCAGAGCTTGCCTTCATCGTCTTCTTCTTCCTTTACAACATGGCATCATCATCTTCATCTTCACATCCGTTCAATGCCTCCAGCGGCCAGGAACGTCAGATCGTCATCATAGGTGAGCTTTTCTCCCCTCAAAGCGGATTCCAGGGGCCAGCAGCCCACAAGACAAGACAAGCCACGCCTGACACGCGATTCCTCTCCATTGTCTAGGCGGCGGCATCATCGGCTGCTCAACGGCCTACTTCCTCACACGACACCCCTCCTACGACCCCTCCTTGCACAAGATCGTCGTCATTGAAGCCTCTGATATCGCCGCCGGTGCTTCCGGCAAAGCTGGCGGTCTCCTCGCTCTATGGGCCTACCCGCAATGCATCGTGCCATTGAGCTTCAAGCTACACGCTGAGCTCGCGAAGGAGCATAACGGCAAGGAGAAATGGGGGTATCGCACGGTCAATTGCGGCAGACTAGTCGCCAACGGCAAGATATCGAGGGACAGGAAAGACGGCAAGAAAGACAAAGAGACGAAGTCCGGTGAAGAGGACGGCAAGGCAGCTGTGTCTGCCGGGGCTACACACCCAAAGGGCAAGTCTGGACGCAGTGTGTCTCTCAATGAAGCGAAGCGAATGGCTCCCAAGCGGTCTGGGATTCCAGATGATCTAGACTGGCTTGATTCAGAGTCCCTAAAGCTGTACGAAGCCATGGACGAGCCTGGGTCGACTGCGCAAGTGCATCCTTGCTATTTCACCAAGACATTGATGCAATTGGCTCAGGAAAAGGGCGCAGAGGTCATTATGGGCCAAGTCGTCGATATCAAACACACAGCCAAAGAAGGCGTCCGCTCAGTTACATATCGCACCAAGCAGGACAAGCAATCGGTCACTCTCGACGCAAACGACGTCATCATCGCTGCAGGGCCCTGGACGAGTAAGATCTTCCCCGAAGCACCAATCTCGTCCTTACGCGCTCATAGCATCATCATCAAGCCTGAGGTCCCCATCTCGGCATACGCGCTGTTCACGGAAATCAATCTCCCCTCGGGATTCAAGGGGTGCAAGGGTCGACGGATGGACACGCCTGAAATCTACGCCCGCCCCGATAACACCGTCTACGCATGCGGCGAGGGAGATACCTTGGCCCCGCTACCCGAACTTGCGAGCGATGTCATTGTTGAGCTTCCCCGGTGCCAGGACGTTGTGGATAGCATAACCAGCATTTCCTCTGCCTTGCGTGGCGGCGAAGTGATTGCCCACCAGGCGTGCTATCTGCCGAACGTAAGTGCCGATAGGGGAGGGCCGATTGTTGGTCCGACGGATGTCAGGGGCCTGTTTATAGCGACGGGCCATACGTGCTGGGGAATCCAGAATGGGCCTGGGACGGGCAAGTTGATGTCTGAGTTTGTGTTTGACGGGAAGGCGACGAGCGCGAGGGTCGATAGTCTGCATCCGAGACATTTTCTGAGGAAGTGAAGGATTTCAAGATTTTCGCTATTTTGTTCGGGGATTTGTCGATGGACGATGGATGCTCTTTTCTCAACCTGATCTCGAATCCGCATCTTGAATTGAACGAAAATGCATTGTCTTCAGTAATACACATCGAGCTATTCATCCGTAGTACTGTATAGATGTTTGCAGCGTACAACTGAGTATGACGTCTGGACCCACCTCCGCCCCCCATGCAACCTGGACCTGAATCCACGACGCCCCATGGGATGGGAGATGCCACATGCCACTTTGCGGGTTTTCCACCTCTTCGAAATCACAGTCTCCCTCGCTCATCAAGCATCATCTAGTGACGATACTGGTAACTCCCTTCTCGTGAATTTATCGCCCTTCAGATAAGCTAACACTCACTGTAAAGGACACACCATCGTCCAGCATGCTGCGTGTCCTGCTATATGCGTGGGCCGTCATCGGCTTCTCCCTTCTGAGGGGCGGTTCTGCTGCTGGTGCTGCTGATGATGATACTGCACCAGTGATCAACAATCAAGCAGAGGCTGCTTCGAACAATTCACTGCTATGGGGTCCTTACAGGCCGAATCTCTATTTCGGCGTCAGGCCCAGAATTCCAAAATCGTTGATGACGGGCCTGTTATGGGCGAAGGTCGACGACTTTGAGAACTTGCAGGCGAGTAAGTCGCAACTCAATCGACTGCCGCCCTATAGTGTGATGTTGAAAAGATATGTAGTTGACGCTGGTGGCTTCAGACTTCAGATATACGTGCGAGCAAAATGAAGGCATGCACGGTTACGGATGGGACGAATACGACATCCGCACAGGCGGCCGCCAGACTATCCACGACACAGGCAACTCCATCGACCTCACCATCGACTTCGTCAAGATCCCAGGCGGTAAGCATGGCGGCAGCTGGGCTGCTCGAATTAAGGGCGAGCCCCGTGAAGATGCAAATCCCAGGCAACCCACCACAGTCGTATTCTACGCCTCAATGGAGGGAAACGGGCGATTGGCTTTGGAAAACGAACCTGATCCAATGGGCTACGAAGACGATGTGACCCTTGCAGGCTCGACGGAGGAATTGGGGGAGTTTAGAGTGGATGTTACGCGTGGACCGGACTCGAACAACTTTCTGTCGCATGATCATCCGTCGTATGAGGAGAGGCCGCTGACGAGGACGATGGTGTCGAGCTTGCTTGCGCCTGCGGACGCAATTTGGCGGGCGAAGGGCTTGTTGTTTGCGCAGTTGCAGTCGGTCATTTCTGGATATCTCGAGAAATATGGACGCGAGAACATCCCGCCTCCGCCCCAAATGTTCACCATTCCGAATTCAGTCGAGGAGGACGGGAATATTTATTACATCCAAAAGACCTTCAGTGGGAAGTTTGAATTCGATATCCTCTTCTCGTCTGCATCTGCTGAGAAGCCAGTGACGAGTGAGGTATTGACAGAGACGATCGAGCAGGCGCGATCATCCTTTGCGCAGAGGTTCAAGAAAATCTTCACGCCCGTCGCGCCATTCACACAGGAGAAGTACGAAGAATTCTCGAAATCAATGTTCTCGAATCTCGTCGGCGGAATTGGCTATTTCTTCGGCAACTCCATCGTCGACCGTTCCTATGCGCCTGAATACGAGGAAGAGAATGAAGGTTTCTGGGAGGATACTGAAGCTGCTCGTGCTAGAGCTGAACCGCAACCTGAAGGCGCCGCCGAGTTGTTCACCGCCATACCGTCCCGTCCATTCTTCCCTCGTGGGTTCCTCTGGGATGAGGGTTTCCACTTGATTCCAATCATGGAGTGGGATTTGGATCTTACGCTGCAGATCACAAAGTCGTGGTTCAGCCTCATGGATGATGATGGATGGATTGCGAGAGAGCAGATTCTTGGCCCTGAGGCGAGAAGCAAGGTGCCTGCAGAGTTCCAAGTACAATACCCTCATTATGCCAACCCCCCAACGCTCTTCTTGATCATCGAGTCGTTGGCGGAGAAGGTTAAGGGAATTGAAGGCAGCAAGGTGGAGACGGATGGTACCGTCAAGGACGTTAGATCTGTGCATTTGCAGGACCGGGACGCCCTTCTCTCATATCTCAATTCAATCTACCCGCTCCTGAAGCGCCAGTATTTCTGGTTTAGAAAGACACAGCACGGCGATTTGAAGTCGTACGAGAGAGAGGCTTACTCACTTGTCGAAGGATATAGGTGGCGCGGTCGTTCAGTCCGCCATATCCTTACGTCAGGATTAGACGACTACCCACGTCCTCAACCACCTCACCCTGGCGAGCTGCACGTCGACCTCATCAGCTGGGTCGGCATGATGACTCGTTCTCTGAAGAACATCGCGGAAGTTCTGGGGCTTGAAGACGATATCGCAGAGTTCGATAAGTATGAGACTGCAATATTGAAGAACATTGAAGACCTTCACTGGGATGAAAAGGAGAGGATGTACTGTGATGCTACTATCGACGACTATGAGGAACATGTTCATGTTTGTCATAAGGGGTACATCTCCTTATTCCCCTTCATGACTGGCCTTATGGATGCGAAGCATCCCCATCTCGGCGCTGTGCTGGACTTAATCGCGGACCCGGAGGAGTTATGGAGTCCATATGGAATTCGCAGTTTGAGCAAGAGCGACGAGGCATCGAAACGCGAATCGAGAGGTCCTGCTCGGCCCGTTCCTTGGGGTGGTTTCAATCTTAATATCCTGATCTCATTTGCCAGTGCGGGATTTCTTGTTTCCTTGTTATTCCTTGCCCAGCAGCCACAATCCCGTACTCTTTCTCAGCAGAGAAGAATGCACGGAATGCTCATTTCCCCTTTCCAACGTGTGGTCTTGATTGTTTCGACACGATGTAGGTGGCCAGAGCAGAGCACAGGGGGTCATGCCTGTCAGAGCAGCTCGTCTTGTGTACAAAGCCATTGCTGGGGTCCTGACTGTTCCTTTGAACGCTCTCATGAACGGACGTCCGAACGTCTCCCGAAGACGATAATAATCAACTTCAATCAGATATCCTTCCCCACCGGGATGGGCCTTTCATACAGTACTTTGTACATCTCATCCCTGGATCATTTCGCGATATATGTAGAAGTCAATCTGGACAAGTATGTAAACACTCAATGGGGAGTGCTTCTCGGCTATCGATGCGGGTGTGCCGAGACCCAACGCGCTGCAGTGTGCATTGCCGAGCTGGCGACGCGTCTCGGGAACAGAGCATTGATCGTGGCCTAACAGAGGCGAAGATGTGACAGATGGCTGCTGTGCGTCTAGAAGAGAAGCTGTTATCGACTGTTCTTGCGTAGTGTAGCTGCAATTCAACCAATTCGTTCTCTGTGCACTTCTACGTTCTGGTCAAGTGGGTGAGTGAGTTAGTGAGTGAGCGAGTGAACTGACTGCTTCACCCACTGTACTTCCGGCAATCAAACACACGGCTTCATCATCACATCATTGACACAACTATCACTCCCTTCGGCTTGAACGTCGTCTGAAAGCAAATATGAATAGCGACTGCATATCTAGGGCGCGGTTCTTGCCATCCTCGCCTCCCTTGGACGGCAATGGCAACGAGGCATCGCATACAACCACACACTCACAGTCATCGAGTGGGTTTCAGTCGGACACCGCTGCTCCATCCAGTGATCCACCGCTCTTCTCAAGTGACGACCTGCAATGCTCTGCTCTGGAGAACTATTATCCAAAAGACAGCCACATCCCCATAACAGCTGAAGGCACCAGTGCAACTCCGGATGAGAGGTCTTGCAGGAGGAAAAGAGCTTATCGTGGAACCTGGTGGGGTGAAGAGATCACCCCCAAACGAACAAGAACGGAATGGAGGAGTAGAGGGAAAGTCGACAGTGGTGTCTTTATGGGGAGTGATGATGACGACGACGATCAGGATGATGACTGCGAATTGGACACTCCAAAAGCAAGACATACCCAGATGATCTTTTCCACATACTCAACTCCTGTCAGGAGAAGCGTCTTGCGGCATGACCACATGGCCATCAAGCCAGAGCCTGAGAACATAGTGCGTGCCAGAAACTATGTCACTCGGTGTTTCGAGGAGGGTGATGACCGGGTCGATCTATCGTAAGACTGTTCTTCAGCTTCTCCTTGTTGATTTGACTTTTGATGGAGCGGCCATAGGCTCACTTGCATAGATATCATTTCACAGGAGAGATACCTGCTGGTTTATTGAGGCCATTGATTGCCCTCATCAAGCAACCAGTAAGGGAGATAGGGTCCCTCCCTGAAGATCTCTATGCGCCTTTGGCACCCTGCTTTCAGTTATTCCTCAACACGAATGAGTTGGAGAGTGTCAGTCCCGAGGTCTTTGAGCTAAAAACCTTCAAATTCCTAAACCTCTTCCGAAATAATCTCACGCAGATTCCAGATTGCATTGAGAAGGTGGAGAGGTTGGAGAAGTTGAACATTGCTGGAAACCAGCTGAGGACACTCCCTTGGTCGATAATGAAACTCATCACTCAGTCGAAATTGAAACATCTGATTGCGCTTCCGAACCCGTTTGTCAAATTGGGCGACGTCCCGGTGGCTCAATGGTTCTGCGAGACCATGGATGGCCAGCTTGTTGTTCCAAATTCTCAGGAACATGCAGCTCCAGCACTCATCGCCCGAAGTTGCATAGAGCACCTTGACTCAGCAGGCTACCCTTCACAGCCCCCATCGCAGACCCCATCATATTCGCACACGCTGCGTGAGACCGCTCTGCGAGCGTATCTCCGCGCGATTGACGCGGATTCGGATCCTCAACAGATCTTTCCGGTGTCCCCAGGTTCAGCAATGGAAGAGGGCAGTCCGCCCATCCCAAGCTCGATCACCTCCTCACTGGAGAAAGCAATTCAAACGCGCAACTGTGGTGGGAACGTATGTTCTAAGTGCTCTCGCTCATATATCATACCCCGCGTTCAGTGGGTTGAGTGGTGGGATTGCTTTCCGTATGAGAACGCACGCGGGCATGGTCGAAAGGATGGACACGTCCATTCGCCTTTGCCGTTTCTGAGGAGAGGGTGCAGTCCGGCTTGCCTTCCATGAAAATGGACACGATTATGTGGGATAATCGACTGACACGAATGATATAAACTGTTCTGCCGCTTGTTAGCATTGTTAGTGTTCACATTGACAGCTGCGTTCATATTAGTTTGCATATATTTAGTCCTTGGTTACGTTTTTGCCTGCAATACAGTCACATTGCATTTCAAAAACCACATGTCTTCTCCTTCGAGGGGCTCCGTCAGAGCAAATTTCATGAAATGATTTGATCATTGAACCTGTGAGCAGAAAAAGATGAAGCAAAAAATCGTTCATATCGTAGAAACATAACTCACGAAACGTGCAAGCGATTTGCTAACCGACGACACCCTATACATTCTCCTCATCGGATAGCTCTTCGAACCTCGCCCCCTCAGTCAAGACCTCGACGCCACCAGCCACCAATGGCTTCTCCTCCAGACTGGGATTGGCATACATGATGTCCAGCCATTTGAGCATACTTTTATAGCAATTAGGAACGATACATTCCGAAAAATCGTTGACACCGGAGGAATAGCAATTCACTCCAAGGTCAACGTAGTCCGAGAGATGCGTGTCCGTTGGCTGTTCAGACATCATGTAAGCTCGAGAGCGTTTTCCAAGGAACTCCAAGACTTCTGGCGTGCAGTTGTATGTCATGTAAGTCGGAGGATCTGCCATACAGATGGCCGAAATGCGATGCTCCCATTTGCTCCCTGTAGACATACTCAATCAGCCATTTGTGCTCAGAGAATTGCGCGAGAATATCAACTTACAGTTTTCACCAAGGTAGTCCACCGTGCCGATGCATCCCTCCGCAACACCGATGATATCGATTTTCGTCGATTGAGGCACCATCTTCTCCAGGACCTCCCTGA
>JAGYIB010000297.1:0-11393 GCA_024244615.1 Ascosphaera pollenicola | reverse complement strand
GTTGACCAGGTACTTCTTGCAAGTTCCGCACCTCATGCGGAAAGTTTTCATCCGGGAGATCCAATTCCTAATCCGCCCTTGCGGATCTCCACTCCGTTGCTGAGGTAAACTTGAACTCGTCTGAAGTCAATGATGTGGTTGACTTATAATTAATGTGAGATGGTTCGATAGTCCAAGTCTCTGAGTGGACAGCAGTAGGCCGTTGACCACACAGATCGGGCAAAGAGAGCCCGGCATGCTTAGGGCAGCCACATATGATGCTAGGCATCAGTGACCGTGAATTCAATGCAGAGTTTGATAGACAATCCTCGTTGGTAGAGCTCATCTTAATGTATTGAACAAGTAGGCACGCAGATAGACTTGTTCTTTGAAATCCGGTATTCTTCTTGACTGCGCGACTTGGATATCAAGATTAAGCAGCTCTTAGGGGGCCGCATGTCGTCTTTATAAATGCCCTAATGAGACCTAATGTTGTAACCGATAACGACTTCAATTAACTCCGAATCGTCACATTCAAACGGAGTCCACGACCACGGAAACCGAAATCGGCAAGCGCATCGGTCCAAGATTTCACGCGCCAATTGGTCAATAACGTTACCCGACTGATTGATGTGTGTCGGGGCATGGAAGCAAGGTCATTGCTGGCGCTCTAGATCAATGCTTAAGACACCGCACTCGCCCTCCTCATCGATGTCTGGATAGCTCAGATACGCGTCGATCAAACCATCTGAGGATTCGTTAGTAAGGACAGAAAATTTTTGAGACACATCCGCAGCGCCATCCATCAGGATACGCCCATACAAGCTCGATTCCCCAGCAAAAAAACAGGGCCTTTTCTCCATAACATGAACGCCCATCCATCCTCCGAACGGAAGAAACAATAGATTCCACATACCTGATCGTGCGATGGGTGCAGAGTTTTCAACCTCCGTGGGGGAAAGTCGCTGGGTGCGAGCGGACGAAGCAGCAGGTGCATGAGGCAAGCATACTTGACTCGAAATTTGTCTCCCCACTGATGAACGAGATGAGCCTCATCTATGACAACGAGACGAAGCAACCGATTCAACGTGGGATTCTGGAAGATCTTTCGTAACTGATCACAGACGGCAAGCTCAGGTACCGCAGACATAGAGGAGTCCATCATTGATGATAGAGGTGTCTTGATTTGTATGTATTGCACGTACAAACAGCGACAATAAATTCAATTGATGCGATTGATCTATGACAGAGTTAGTTTTCACTCGCGGTTCAAGGAACGTGTGTAACCTTTTTATACGTATACCCCGCCAACAAATGCACGGGAGGGGCTGGGAGCAATGCTTCCGGGAGCAGACAATACACTGCACATACATACCTGATTCTGCGATGACAGGCTGTTCTGACTCTGCTGGCACGATGGGAGAATCCCAGGCACTCAACTTCCTCATCAGATTGCATTACAATCTGGACGGAGCTGTTTGCGATGGGCGCAGGAGTTGCGCCGGGGATTACCGAAAGAATCTCCGTAGGTGAGTCCATGTTTGATGATGAGGGCGTCTCATCACGTATAAACAGCGACAGTCAATCCAATTGATGCGATTAGGCAGCTTCTGCGGGGCGTCATCCAAAAAATCCTAACTCTTTTGACGACCCCCCGCAGAAGCTGCCTATTGATCCTCTATGATCGCTGACGGTTGCTGAGATGCGTCTTTTTCTTGCCCCGCGGAAGAAAAGCGACGGGGAGAAAAGTTCCAACAACGCTTTTCCGCTAAGAGCATGATCAGCTCGCTTCACGGCAAAAAAAGAGGGGCAGCAAAAAAGCAAAGCAAAAAAGAAACGGGTCTTGCCGCGACTCGAACGCGGGGCCTCTCGCAAGCTACTCAGGGTTAACCCTAAGCGAGAATCATACCACTAGACCACAAGACCGCTCAATTGACAGGTCTGATTGCCTTGTGATGATGGCAGATAAAGCTGGTTATCTGTAGATCTCGAGGGCACAGACGGATTGCTCTGTTCTGTTCTGCTGATTATGGAATCATGAGGCCCCGTGTAAATGTACATGAAAGATTGGTATTGAGTAGTAGTCTCCAGTAACTGTCTTGTAAATGCAATATGGACAAACAACATTAAGTCACCTCCACCTCCCAGTCGTGCCAAATCAATTCAGGAACACGGTGGATGTTCTTCTCCCCTCTTGAACTTGATTATCACCTCCTTCAAGCACTCCGTGGCTGCGATCCGTCACGCGGGACCGAGCCAACGGGGGGCTCAGCGGGCGCGGGGCTGATGGTTCCAGGGGCCTCGGTTGAGGAGGCGTTGGCGACTTGCTTTTCGATGTCCTGCTTGACTAGTTCCTGCTCGACTTCTTCCTCTTCGAGCTCGGAGCCGTAGATCTCGGGGTGTTTGCGGAAGCAGTCTTGCATGCCCCTGCAAGAAGTCACAAAGTAAAAAAGTGGTTAGCAGTGAGAAAAAAGGAGAAAGGAGAGGGTGAAGGTCCCAAACGCACTTGAACTTCTCAATACAATCCATCCCCTTCGGCTCCTCCTTCGAGTACACGAAACAGCTGAACGCAGCCTTGAACTCCTCTCCGCACGGCCCGTGCGCCATGCCGCCTAGACACGGACAGTCCCAGTTGATCTCGCCTGTCTCCTCGTTGAACGCGCCCTGGCTCGACGCCTCGTCGTGTAGCTCGCCGGGCGTCAGCAAGTCCGGGTTGCCCTCTGGCTGGCTCTGGTGCTGGGCGTCGGCGCTGACGGCGGGGTCTGGGGAGAGCGTGGTGGGGTGGATGGGTTCATTTTCAGGGAAGGATTTGTGTCTGCGTTCGGAGAGGATGGATTCGATGGTGGGTTTGGAGGGGGATCCCGGGGTCTTGTGGACGCCGAGGGTATCTGCTATTGAGACTAGAAGGGGAGAGAGAGAACGAGTTAGCTATCATCTGTCAAACACGGCTATGCGATGCGCTGCGAATGCGCCGCGCTGCGATGCGATGCTGGGTATCTAGACATGAACATACACGACGGCTCCTCCGCAAACACATCACTCGTATTATACCACCACACAAGCGCGCCCGCCGCAGTCCAACGCGCAATTGTGCCCTTCCATGTACTCGGCTTCTCCGCCGCCTTCGCTTTTGTCTCCGTGCTCGTGCTCGCGAACCGCCTGGCGGGAGTGAGTGCGCGCCGTAGAGCTAGCGAGCGATGCGCCGCGGCCGCGGCCGCCGCCGATGTGGCCGTCGTGGATGCCGAGGAGGTGTAGTATGAGGGCGTGGAGGAAGAGGCCCGCAGGAGGGAGCGCGAGGCAGATTTGAACATGGTGGTGCCTGGGGGAATTGGTGCAGATGCGATTAGGGTGGGTATGGTACTTGTGTCTGATTGTGGTCCTTCTATGGAGGTGCGTTTGCTGGGTTGTTTGGTTTGACGGCGGTTTGGAGTACTTTTTTGGCTTTCGGCGATGGTTTGACCGTTCGATGTCCCGGTCAAGGGATGGCAGATTACTAATGGGTGGAGACGGGAACGAGAAACGAGGGAGAAAAAGGGGTAAAGGGGAAATATGTTGACAGAGGGGTTGTGTCACGACTACGGAATAGGAGATCTATTATACAGAGTTGCAGAACAAGAAGCAGGGGCCGATAACTAGTTTTTTCGCTGTACAGTAGCCTGATTGAGAATTTACATGATAACTGCAACAACCCCTAATTGCAACCACTTTTTTGTTGACGATATAGTTGCACTTATCGAGGAAGCACTGTATCCTGGTTCCGATGATCCGACCTCCATCACTAATGTTTGAGAGAAGGGGCGTTTGCAGCCTCAGGCGGGTCATTCATGCCTAAGGGGGGCCCCCATGATCCATCTGGCTCCTTGGTCCAATCGTTTGTGATGATTGCGGCCGACGCATGCCCCACAACTTCAGCTCCAAACGAACTGGGTAGCAGTACTTCAATGATGTGCGTTAAACAACCTTTGGCTATCTCGTGGGGTGGTCCAAGCATCTTCAATACTAATGTGCCATTCCATTCTCGACTCCTAATCTGCAGACACCATTCGTGATTCTGGCTCCGTGGACGCCCATTTATTTTGTGAGATTGATGCAACAGGCTGAGTCCGGGCGGGGCAAACCGGCTCAGGGTTTTGGGGAGTGATGAAATGAGCTTAGATGTCCAAGTAGGTGCCGTATGCTTGATGACCGTAGCGGCATCAAAGAGATCTGCGCTGACCAATTTATCCGTGACTGTCCACTTGTTGAAGTATGGCTTTCCGATCAAAGCATCCAGCTCGCGGATCAGACTGGTGACGTATGGTTCTGGTTTGTCATACCTCAATAACTCCCTCTTGAGATGAGTTGTCGATAGTAGGAACAGAAACCCAACCATGTCAGGACGTCAGAAACGGTACGTGGCTCATTCCACTCGCTGATAGCCAACAGCTTCTCCGGGTCCATTTTTATCCCTGCTGTCGAGATGATGAGTCCTAGATAGCGGACTTCCCTCACGTGGAAATAGGATTATTCGATATCAAGTTGGAGGTTCGCTTTTTCGAGCCGGGAGAAGACTGCCTGGACGTGTCGGATATGTTCTTGCTCCGTGTTGCTGTATACCAGGATATTGTCGAGGTATGTATGCAGTCACAAAGAGATCAAGATAGTCTTGTAGCGTCGTATTGACGAACTGCTTAAAGGTGGCTGGCCCATTGCAGAGCCCGAAAGGTAGGACAAGATATTCAAATTGCCTGAATCTGCAGTTGAACGCCGTCAAATATTCATGGCCTGGTTTTATTCTGATGCGATTCGAAGCGTGAATAATGTCAAATTCAGAATATATGGTGGCTTTGGCGAGGTTATTCAGCGTTTCGCTGATGAGTGGTATGGGATACCTACTCTTGATAGTAATGTTGTTTAAAGCGCGGTAATCTACGCACACGCGCAGGCCTCCGCCTGGTTTTTTCACTACCAGGACTGGAGCTGCCACGGGGGACGAGCTCGGGCGAATGAAACCCTTTTCCCTGTTCTCCAGTGATCACTGAGCCGCGTCTTTATTGGCATCAGAGTGATGGAGATGTCCGGTCTATCGATTGATATACGATTGATCTCGAGATCAGGCGGTTCTCGCAACCCCGCCATGCTTCTGACATCCGTTTCTGTGGCTCTCGGCATGGTGGCGGAACATGAAAACATCGACGCCTTCGATGGCAGTCACCTCCTCATTGCGTGGATGTTCTTGTAGTCCTTTCGGAAATCTTTCCAGTCCGTTATGAGGTGTGCTTCGTCTATGGCAGGCAACCCGACGCGTCAAACGCGTATCGTAGATTGCTTAGTCCCACTGTGCAATCCTTTTGACCACGAAGAAGAATAACTTCAGGTCACCCTCCCTTGCAAGGCAATTTGCGTCCCAGACAGATATATCCGCAAAAGAGATTGATTGATCTTCGTATCGTATCATTCGTTTTCAATGTCCAGTTCGACAAACACGCCGCACAGGAAATGTTGCCGTCCTCTTATGTAACTTTGCTCTTTGACGTATGCCAGCCCGTATTTCCAACTGGCCTTCTTTGCCCAGGATGTACTCGAGGTCATGTGCTGTCCCATATTCTTGTCCGGAAGAGTGTCATAGGGAATCACTTAAATCAGGCCGGGAGATGAGAAAGGTCACTTTGAGGGTTCATATGGGCGCTGCTGGCCCGCCACTTCTGACAGCCCCTCTACTAGACTTGCTGACGCTTCCTATTCATTCGTCACGACATTTTGGAGTTGCCTTTTCTGCCTGCCTTGAGTTCTTCTTGCTGTTCTGACCCGGATGACTTCCCTCATCTGTGCTCCTTGAGCTGAGGTCTGAAGTGTGATCAAACAGCGATTGTCATCGCGTTCTCTTGTTTCTCAAAACGAAATTTCCGCATCTTAGAGCGTGTACAAGGCTGCTTGTCTCCGAATCTTTGGCATCTTTGGTTGGAGGCAAAGTGGTTTAATGGCTGCATTGATAGCCCTGTTCAGTAAAATTGACCATCTTGAGAACCTGCGCGCTGGCCATGGTGAAGTTCTTTTCTCCGCGCTCTGGCACGGGGTCTAGGTCAAGTAATTGGCGGAAAGGCGTGACCAGACGTTTAGTGCTGCTGGTGACTTCATAATGCCCATTCACCAGCGAGACGATGATCTCTCCTTCTTTGGTGAAGGCACCATTCTCCCGAGTTTCCCATTGGCAGACGTGGAACGTCTCGCGTTCCCTTCATACATCGACCGTTAGCAGCAAACGCACTTCTCCATAGGCTGCTAAAAACCGTGCGTGCTCTTCTAAGTCTTTCAAGAACTCCAGTATTTCAGCGCTCTCACTTAGCATTCACGCAGTGCCTCAACTCTCCAATGAGGTCACGAATAAGGCTCAATGACGACTTGAGCTCCGAGACCACGATTGGTTATGCAGGAGATGCTCGTTTTGCGGTGTTTTCCCTTCATCACACTCTCTGCGTAACCATGGCTTTGAATTTCCGATGCCTGTCTTCTCCGAGCAAAACATTGCCATTGTTAGCGCAGCCGCAGTCTTCTATATGGTCTCCATAATGGAGACCGATATGCATTTTTGGCCTCTTTGCGACTATGTGTACCTAGATCTGAGCAGGGGGGCTCAGACCCTCAGCCGCAGCACTTCTAACCATACTCCTTTCTCCAGCTGCAACTCGGTGTCCAGGGCCTATGTTAGGGGTCAGTAACCTTGTACAGCATACTGATGGATGAATCACAGCTAACCATAATAAACTGAACAGACTGTACTGGGTCTGCGATTTTTCCAGGTCGCCACTCCTGGTCTGAATCGTGCATGGTTAGAGTTTGGTTTTCTTGATCTAGTCATATTGTCACTCACGGTCTTTCGACCACCACCACACCAGTGCTCCTGGCTCATACCAGGATTTTTGTTTGCCATGCGCTCCTGCAGACCTGCTCTGACAGCACCTCTTTGCTTCGGTGTTCCTGCCCCCGTCAAGGCAACGGAGGACTCCCTTGTGCCAGTCCTCGAATTAGCAGTGGTGATGCTCATCTTTACGCTTTGTTCTAGGAGCTGCAGCCCCTTGCGCCCCTGTTTTACCAGCTCTAGCGTTTTTTTGGGCTCCGCCCCTTCATCGGACCATGTCAATAGGGCCTGATCACTCTTTGCAATGTCTGCAAAGACTTTCGCTAGGAGCCTTTCGGCCTCCACGCCGGTCCGATCGAGACATCCGTTGAAGAAAAAAGGGATTGCTTCCCGCACATGCAGCTGCAGCCAGTAATGGTTTCCAGTCTCAAAACCAATGGTAGAAGAATGGAAATGCGTCCAAACTCCTATATCTGGTACGACTCCAAATGGTGCAAAGGCCATTGGGGTCTTTGCCACCCTTGTGGCATCGGTAAAGTTGCAAGAGCCCGACTGATTTGTTCTCTGCCTGTTGGTGTCAACACATCTGTGAACAATATAACAACTGCAATCTTAGTGATTCCTGCCAACTCGCTGTGGCAGGAATCACTCAGAAAGTCGGAGGTGATATAGCAGCTAAGCCAAAACATTAACATCTCTAATGTCTTCTTCAAAACACTCTCAGCCTCCGCGCCGGTCCGGTCGAGACATACCATAAGGCAGAATGGGATTGCTTCACGAACATGGGTGGAGACGAGAGACAAGAGAGAAATAGGGGTAAAGGGGAAAGTCTGGTTAGCTATGCACGTACCCCTGAGATCCTTAGACGAAATGCGTGTCTTACTGGATAATGATTGAACTGATAAAGTATCGAAAGGGTCTGTTCAAGAGGAGTATGATTGGTTCTGCTTCGCCAGCCGTTGCTGAATATCACAGGCTTGCTTTTATATTCTCAACGGCATGCTCATTACGATGCCGCTGGTCACATTCGTTGTCCATCAGGTGGGATGAACTAGATACTGAGCTTGCTCGAGAGTTCCATCGGAGCACGCGGAGTCCCCCAAAACAAAATGGTGCTCTACAGTGTCAATCACCGCCAGGGCCCAGTGCTTGTTGTAATTTAGGGGGGCGAAGATCAGCTTGGCCTTCTGAAGAACCTCGATCTGCGAGGAGAAGTATTCTGGAGGAACGGGAGAAGCCTCGGCCTCTGGGTGAAAACTTGAAACAAGGTTGGCCTCAAGAACAGCGAAGACATCGCGAGCGGACAGGTCAATAGCTTGGTGCAAGAGACGAGCGTTTGCCATAATGATGGCATCGTTCACTCAGCTCTCGGCGTCCTGTAGCAGCGAGATCTCATAAGGGGTGATCGAGTACGGGATGACGGAGTGGTGGTGAAACTTCTCTTGCCAGTGGGCATTACGGAGAATATGACGACGAGCCTCACCCCTGATGGCCGGCGTCACTCGACCGAGCATGGGTTCCTCGCTCCTCTTGGGCAGCAACATGAGCCCAAGCCTCTCGGGAAACTCAAGCAGCATGGTGACGGTGCGGCGGGACAACGTTCTCTGAAAATGCGAATAGAATTGTCAATGACAATTTCAATCATTCATGTCTTTTGGGGCGAATATGCTAGGTCTTACCTTGGAGGTGCGTGATCTCAGACGGGAGCGGAGGCGTTCTGCTGCAGCTGCGCCAGTATCTGCAGCTGCTCCAGTATCTGGCGCAGGAGGTCCTCCGTCCTCTCCGCCCTCTGGTCCGCCTTGCGCTCAAAAGCTGCAAGCCTCTGCTCAACAGCTGCAAACCTCTGCTTTTTCAAGAGAGGAGAGGGAGGGCGGACAGTGCCACCACCATTGGACAGAAAAGGGGGAGAGGCCGGGCGTGGCAGCAACGATGGGATCAGCGAGGACAACGGGGCACGAGGGCCACTGTAGGACAGTGTCGCCATCGTGGCATATATCCCCGTTAGTGACTTGAATATTGTTCTATAGAGGCCGAAGCCACCTATAAACAACAAAAACGGGATGTAAACCGTCTTTCTATCTCCCGGGCACAATCTCTCGATGGTCGCATTCCTTCCTCCGAAAGCTGGGAGCTCTAGCTCCGCACGCAGGGTCTTTGTACGGCGCAGCGGCACCTTTGTATATAGACCGGTAATTCCAGTGCGAAGTATTTGCTTCGAAGATGTCGCTAGTTGAAATCAAGGGACCTCAGACAGGGGTTCAGCGGCATCTGGAGAGAGGCGAGGAGCTCCAGCCTCTCATCCTGATCGGTGACGGAGGTGGTTGCGGTGGACATGGCGAGGTGGCGAGATAAGCCTAAGTAGCACATCTCGCAATGAGTCTAGGAGTGAGCTGAGAGACTCTTCATGTCTGCCATCTCCACGTAGTATTCAGTCGGATCCAGCCGACATTGATATCATACAACTCCTGGTCGTCCTCATTTCGCAACTGCGGTAAGAACTTTTAGCGGCTTTCAGATTAGATTCAGTGATATGCTGCCAACTTACGGTGTGTTCGATCGTCGACTGTGTCGTTACATCAACGACACCCCTCCTCCACCTCCACTCTGTCGCGTACGATTAGGTCTATTGTCTTTGTGCGATTGGATTCAAAGGGCAATTACCTTCTTCATCAAACCAAAACATGTTATTACCCTGCGGGTAATACTTCTTCGTCCTCGATCTCTTTGGGGGACGAGGAGCCCCAGGATTAGGCTTTCCCTTCAGTTTACCATGCATACACTTTCGGGAGGGGTTTGGCATAATTTCTCTTGGCTGGCATGGTGCAGGAATGTTGTTGATGATGTTCTAGGCCGCCTTTGACTTCAGGGAGAAGTTGAAGTCCTTCTCCTGGCCTGTTGGCTTTCCGAAGAAAAGCAGTGCAAAGGGCATCTTGATGCCCCTGCCATTATGAACCACGAAGTCTTGATGTTGTAGCGCATCTGTGGTAAGAGGGGTTTTAGCGGCTTCCAAATCAGACTCAGATGTGATGCTAGCTTACCATGTGTGTTGATATCATGCCAAAACTCCGGTTTTTGAGCTCGACAAAGTCAGAGGGTGCCATTGCATGACTTTGGACCCCTTCGACTGCCTAGTAAGCTCGCGGCGGCTGGACCCCCTTTGCCTTGTATGTGTCGTAAAGCTCATGAAGTCAACGTATCCACTGGTGATGGGCATGATCTTTCACGAAGAGAACCAATCCCATCTCTAATGCCTGATGCACCCACGACAGAGGGGTATCAGACGATGTACGGCCTTTTCTTAGGCGAACTGTGATTGTTCGCCAAAGGCGTTCCGCACGCATCGATGACTTTAAATATGTTTGATTATCCTTCCATGCAAAAAGCGCAGTGTTCGATGCATTGTGGCATTAGTGCCAAAAGAGAGATGGTGTTTCCCCCTTTTTTGGGGGGAGATAATTGACAACACCCCTGAGGACGTTCCTGGACCGTACTCAGTCGTGTGCTCGCGAATGGGGTGTGAGTGGCCCCGTTTTGTCTAAGCTAATCCCATACAAAAGTAAGGCACCCAAGACATGGTGAAATCATGGTGTGACTTTGTCTGACACCATTTTATCAAAGGGAATCTCGTCGATTCCCAAAGGAGCTGCGCATGGATTCATGCGCAACACATGAGGAGTGTTTGAACGGGGCTGCAGCGAAAAGGCTAAGTAGGCAAATAGAGCCGCCTTTTCGTCGACGTGAGTCTGAATAAAAACAGACAGAAGTAATCCTAACACTGCTCAATGATGAGGACATCAGAGAAAGGGTGCAAAAGCAACCTGCACTGACTGTTAGTGACCAAGCGTGATGTATCAATGCCTCTTCGTATGCTCACCTTGCTCCTCACTTGAGGCCCCGGGCGCCCGTACATGGCGCACGTCGAAGGAGAAGAAGAAGAGGAAGAAGAGAAAAAGTCTTCGTGGTCAGTGTTTGTGTTTGATGTCCTTTTGATGCCGTTTGAGGTCGAATTTTTGACGTTTGCGGGTGTTGATTGATGACGTCATTAGCGAGTCACGTGTAGGCGCATTCAGACGCGTCTTCGCACGCGGTATAGACGCGGGAATCGTCAATATGGGAAAGCGAAATTTGAGAGAGAGAACGACCGCCAGTCGAGAGCTGTCAACAACCGAGACAGTATAACACGGACAAGGGGGCAGTCAGGGTTAGCGCTGCTTATATATTAGACAGGACAGGCAATTTGAGTCTTTGCTTCTCAGCCTGTTTCCGCTTCAACATGCCCGCGGACATCAGAGCGTTCTTCGGCGGCGGAGGGCAGCCTGCTGCCGCGAAACCCAAGAAGGACGACAAAAAGGAGAAGAAAGGGGTTCGTCATCTGTCGCGTTGAGTCGCATAGCATCAATTGATGCTTATCTTGTCAGGAACGAGAGTGCTAATGCATTGGATGCTGTGTAGGATGATACAACGGCCAGAAGGAGGCGTATGTGGAATAAACACCTGCGGATATTTCGCAGATGACTGAATGATACCTTTGCTGATGAAGATTGAACCTCGAATAGGCAGCAGGAAAGTCGTGGAG
>JAGYIB010000295.1:0-11424 GCA_024244615.1 Ascosphaera pollenicola | reverse complement strand
GATACAGTTCCACTGGGTAGAATTCTCAACAGATATACTTCAGACTTCAACATGATCGACTCACGCATGGCCTATGAAAGACATGGACGATAACCCACTCCCACGCGTGCGAGGTCAGGACAAGTTCTATGTCAATCCCTACTCGGGCGAATTGAGCCTCAAATTCCCGGCACAAGAGCAGCACTGTCTCGGAGGAATCCTCGCCGATGAGATGGGCCTGGGCAAGACCATTGAAATGATGAGCTTGATCCATACTCACAAGCTCAACAAGATGGAGGTCAGTGAGTGGACCGGGAATAGGCCTTTCTCTTCATATGGCCTGAAAGATGTGGTGCCAGCACCATATACTACCCTGGTAGTGGCACCTATGTCCCTCCTTGCCCAATGGGCTGATGAAGCAGAGCGTGCTTCCAAGAAGGACACCGTGAAAGTGCGCATCTACTACGGTAACAACCGCATAGTTGATTTGAAAAGGCAATGCTATGATCGTTTTGATGCTCACGATGTGATCGTCACTAGTTATGGAGTTGTTTTGTCAGAGTTTAGTGAACTTCAGGCTGAGAAAGAAAAAGGCAAAGAGAAAGAAAAACAAAAAGAAACACAACCCGAGAAAGATAGGAAAAAGTCTGACAGTGCATTGTCTGGCCTTTTTGGTGTCAAGTTTCTTCGTGTCATTCTGGACGAGGCTCACTTGATCAAGAACAGAAATGCGAAGACTGCAAAGGCTTGTTATGCTCTCAATGCGGTTCATAGATGGGCTCTCACTGGTACTCCCATTGTCAACCGCCTAGAAGACCTTTTCAGTCTTGTACGCTATCTTAGGGTTGAGCCTTGGAGCGATTTCTCATTCTGGAGGACTTTCATCACCATCCCCTTTGAGTCGAAGAACTTCATACGTGCACTGAGTGTCGTCCAGACTGTCCTAGAACCGCTTGTTCTGCGGCGCACGAAGACCATGAAAACGCCTGATGGCGAGGCACTTGTTCCTCTACCTTCCCGTACAGTGAAAGTTGAAAACGTCGAGCTATCGAAGGCTGAGCGTGAGATTTATGATCTCATCTTCACGAGAGCCAAGCAAACGTTTAACGAGAACGTTGCTGCTGGCACATTGCTCAAATCATATACAACGATTTTTGCACAGATTCTACGTCTGCGGCAAGTCTGCTGTCATCCAATCTTAACCCGTAACCGCGACATCGTGGCCGACGAAGAGGATGCCGCAGCTGTCAAAGACCAGTCAAATCAACTTCAAGATGATAACGATCTTCAAGACCTGATCAACCGCTTTACGTCTGACTGCGATGAGGCAGATGCCTCAGAGCGTGATCATAATGTGACCTTCACGGCTGCAGTTTTGAAGC
This sequence comes from Ascosphaera pollenicola, assembly GCA_024244615.1. Lineage (NCBI taxonomy): Eukaryota > Fungi > Ascomycota > Eurotiomycetes > Onygenales > Ascosphaeraceae > Ascosphaera > Ascosphaera pollenicola. The sequence goes on along the minus strand of JAGYIB010000295.1, from coordinate 10,063 downwards.
AAATTCAAGACGACGCAAGTGGAGAGTGTCCAATCTGTTCCGAAGAGCCCATGATCAATCCTGTGGTGACCCCCTGTTGGCACACTGCTTGCAAAGAGTGTATTGAGTCATATGTTAAGCACCAGTCTGATCGACATATGGCTCCACGATGCCCCGTGTGTCGAGAGAACATCAATCTTCGCGAAATATTTGAGATCGTTCGTCATTCTGGCCCAGTCGGAACTATAACTCCAAAGGAAAGTGGTATGCCCAGCACACAGCCGCCTCCATCTCAAAACTCGCGCATATCTCTACGCCGTGTTCATCCCTTGTCACCTTCAACGCAGACGTCCGCAAAGATTACCGCTTTAATTCATCACCTCGCACGACTTCCACCGAATTCAAAAGCTGTTGTCTTTTCACAATTCACCTCCTTTCTGGACTTGATCGGCCCACGTCTGACCAGGGAAAAAATCAACTTCGTGCGCCTTGATGGTACAATGACACAAAAGGACCGGGCAGCTGTCCTATCTGACTTCAATAGAACCGAACTGGATTTTGAAGAAGAGGCTACTGATGGCGTCGGTGTTCCAAAACCAAAGATACCAACTGTGCTCCTGATTTCTTTACGAGCTGGTGGAGTCGGTCTCAACTTGACTGCCGCGAATTATGTCTACATGATGGATCCATGGTGGTCGTTTGCAGTCGAGTCGCAAGCTATTGACCGAGTTCATCGTATGGGTCAACTGCGTGAGGTTCACGTAACCCGGTTCATCGTTCAGAAGAGTATTGAGGAACGCATGCTGAGGATACAAGAAAAGAAGATGATGATTGCTGGCAGTCTTGGTCTAAGACTTGGTGGAGAAGGTGAGGAGGAAAGAAGGAAGGAAAGAATTGAGGATCTAAAACTTCTATTTGAATAGAAGTCCAATCTTGGGAACATGCGGCAATCATTGGGTAAAATGCCCATCATCACATTGTGATACAACTAATTCTGGTGACAACGGTTACAGACATTGTATAGATCTGAAATACTCTGCATATCATCACTCGTTCTTTAAAGAGCAATGGTGAGAGGAAACTGTGCAGCAAAGCAAACAGGAGCGTATACAACATGACTCGGCAATAACATCAATCAATGCTTTCCAATCTTCATCTTGTGCATCGCCTTGGACAGGAAGTTCTTCTTTTCGCCTTTCTTGGCCTTCTGAGCTTCACCTTGAGTCATCGCCCGCTCATCTTCGTCCCCTCCGCTCGGCTTTCTGTCTTTACCCATCATGTCTAGAAAAGGTTTCGTTAGCTTCAACGCAGACGTTACTTTAACGGTCAGAGCTTCTACTTACGATCTGCTTTCTCACCGGCACCTGGCTTAGCGGCATCGAAATTAGAAGTGTCATCAAAATCCTGTGGTGCATCCTGGGCACCACCACCCTGGGGCTGTTGCCCTCCAGGCTGGGTGCTAGACTTGGCGACATGTGGGTCATCACCAGTTGGGGTCGCAGCGCCATGGGCTTGGGCGACGCTAGGGGCGCTTGTCCCTGTCTTTGCAGCGCGAAGCTCGCCTGCACTTCCAAGGGTAGCTCCGCCTGACTGTCGGAGATTATTTGCGTCTGTGGGGTTACCTTTGCCAGCCGCACCGCTACCAAATTTGCCTAAGGAGCCGGTTTTGACGTCGTAAAGACCTTGGGAGGGTTGACTAGAGGATGCTCCTTTTGATCTTTTACCCACACCCTCTCCACCGCGGCCCTGGACTTCCTTGTTCACAGGTGTTTCTCCATCTGATGGTTTGCTCACAACTTCATTTGCTTGCTTCGTGCCAGGTACATTATCGGCAGCCGACTTCGGTGCGTTTTTGACATCTCCAGTCTTGTCGCCGACACTCTGCTGTGCCGTTTCTCCAATATTGCTTGGCTCATCTTTCACATCTCCGATTTTGCCCTGGGTATCTTGCATGGGCTGCTCTACCTTACTTTGAGCCGGTGTGGAGGTATCTTGAGCTGTGTTTTTTGAGCTTTGGAACGGCTTCTTGACAGTGTCTTGCATGTTGTGACCAGTTCCCTTGGCCTCGTTGTCCGCATTTTGGGATGCATATCGGCCAGCTATATGCACAACAATGTTAGCGACCTCGGATCAATCTACTGGCGCAAGCAGAAGCATACGCTGTTCAGCATTTCCCTGATCATATGGATCTTCCAGCGACCCTTCCCCTTTTCCTCCTGACATGGGTTCCTCACCAGAAGTCTCATTTCCTTGGTGAGGTTTTCCAGTCAAGAACTGCTCGGCCTTGCTGGTCACCTTGCTGGCATTCGCTTTGAGTGTGTCCATTTTGAAAGAGATCTGATGACTGTGAATGCTTGACTGCGATGTGGAAAGATGATGGTGATTGTTTTCATATCGAGGCTCAGCTTCGAGGTCTACATCGTGAACGTCGATTCACTGTAATGAATTGCGCTAGGTTGTGGTCGAACTCAAAGACGTATGTGTCAACGAATATAATTGTACTGCATGCCTTCTAACTTCGAGTCTTGCTGGTTCGACGAAGCGAATCTGATCAGCAGAGAAAGACACCTCAAGAGGAACTCAAACCACGGAACCATTAAGATGGTCGGGACAAGGTGGCGATTATCAAAATGCAGGAATGCGTTCTCTAGCAACATGCTTGGTCTAGTACCCAGTATGTGTAACGTCATGATGGTCATTCAATTCATGCATCATCTCCAACGGTATGTAGACATCATCGACTGAATATATACGAAACGGTGTAAGAAGCGAAGATCTCATCCAGTACACGGTCATGCCCTCTCATCGCCTTTTCTTCTGGTCCAAAGACTTCAGAACTTCAGTAGCTTTGTCGACTCCCGGCTGTAATGGCTGGGTATTATCATAGCCAACACTCTTCACAATGCCGAGACCCTTAGTCCTTCCCTCACGGAACAAAATGCGGTCACCGGGCGCGACGAATTCAGGGTGCTGGAGGAATCTAAACGCCACCAGGGCACGATCTCCAGTGCGGATATACTCGCGGTCGATATCGATAATTGCGCATGTCTGGCTTATAGCACCAACATGCAACATTGCTTGATATCTTGGCTTGATAGTGGTGGCATGCGAAAGAATGAGAACTAATTGAGAAATATCAGTACGTGTTTCAAACGAAAAAGGCAACTGCGTAGAGAGCGTACCTTCAGCAATGAATTCTGCATAGACCTTTGGCGGATTCAAGACTTTAGGAAAGACAATCATGCCCTTCCTAACTTCTTTCCTTCTTACCGCTTTCAGTGCAAATGAAGCGGACTGACCAGCCGTACAAACATGTATCGGCAACCGTTTCCTCTCTATGGACTTGATCACGCTGGTCTTGAAGTGGCCTAGAGAATCAGGCCCGATCATTATAGGATCGCCAGCATGAACAACGCCAGATTTAACGATTCCAGCAACAACGGTCCCGACGAAAGGTACGGAAAAGCAATCATTGACTAGGAACTCGAAGGGTGCATCGGCGTCATAGTGGCCATGTTGTGGTAAGATGTTGAGGAAAGTCCGCACAAGATCGAGGTCCTGGCCTGTAACATTTGAGACTTGGAATATGGGGCATATTCGCTGATTGACGAACTGTGTAGCGGTATTGACGGTGTCCTCCTGAGTTTTGATGAAGACCGGAATCTTCCTCGCGCCAGGGGACTTCAGTATCCGTGTGAGCTGAGTGAGTGTCTGCTGTAGGATATTTGGTGGGCAGATATCGACCTTAGTTATAACCACCATGACTGGAACATTCAGTGACAGAGCTATTCCCAGGTGCTCTTTGCTCATTCCGATCAGTCCATTATTGGCGGCAACCATGAGCAAACAGTAGTTCGGGCTGCTCGAAAGCATGCCAAAAACAGTGGTTCGTAGATATCGTTCATGACCGGCCAGGTCAGAGAATGAGATGATCTTTGCCGAATGCTTCCCAATCTCTTCCCACGACTGTTTTCTAGATGATCCATGCCCGACGATATTGCCTTTTGTATCAAATCCCATGATCTCCATGCCCACCGATGATGTTCGTCCGCTCTCAACTTCATGTTTATGACGGAATAGGTTCACTCGTGCTGAACCTCGGCCATCGTCTAATCGTCCCTTGACAAGGACGCCTAGTAACGTTGATTTGCCGGCATCGACGTTACCAACGACTGCTATCCTAGTCTCAATGACGTCTTCCGTTCGAGCCGGCCTCCTTCGCAGGAGCACCTTGCCGTAGCACGATGTTATCTTCTCGTTTGGAACCGCTGCTTCGACTTCGCTACCCACATTGTATGTGAGCAGAAGCCGGATGTCGGCATCACCCATATCAGCGGCAGTCTGCACTCGAGAAAGCGCGATGTCCCATTGTTGGCTTGACAGGCCCATCAACTTGTCCTCGTCGTCCAGACCAACATCAAATATTGTCTCGCCTTTTCCCTCACGAAGACGTGCTTGTAAGATCTCCGACAGCCGTTGTAATGACTCGTCATTTTCTCTGTCGTCTTCATCATCGGGGGTTCCATCCCCTAGCAGTAGGTCCTTCAGTGGCACATCGCCTGCGGGATTCTCGTCCTCCAAACCAAGCTCATCCAATATCTCAAGCTCAGCATGTTCTTCAGCGTAAGCTTCCAAGGCTCTCGTGTCATCACTCGAAGCAGGAGTCTGTTGTGATCCAGCCTGGGGTGCAGCATCGCTGGTTGAGCTGGTGTTCCCGCCTTCCGGGCCGGCTAGAGCAGCGGGAGTATGAGCAGCGCGGTTAGCTTGCTGCTGCTCGACATACTCCGCGAACTCGCTAAGAGCCTGAGATACGATCAGTCAGCTATCATGCCATCCTATAACTCATGATTCTGAGCAGATCTGAGTGCACACCAATTCGCCCCGTCGTAGGTCTTCAACGGTCTGTCTCTGCCTGTACGCAGCGGGAGCCATGACGTATGATGCGAATCAACGGATTGCGGAGATGGTTTGGGGTACGGAGAAGCAACAAGAATCGCTGCTTGGACGGATACACGGCGTTATGTATATTGCAGTAAGCTTCCTGGGCTAGAAAGTGGTACATGCCCTGATATCGCTGGATTAAGTGGCGGGATCTTCAGAGTTGGAACTCGATAACCACCAGTGGACGTCTGGGTGGCTTTATAGGGTACAAGGGGATCATGATCGAACAGATGTCTTCAAGCTGTCGACGGCATCAGAAGACATATCGTAGCTAGGGCTGTGTCGCAACTTCATCGTGCACGCCCATCGCATTACATGCAGAGCTCCAGTTTTCCTCACGGATACTACAGTAGGTGGCCAGTAAGACATTCACGATATCAGTAATCATGAGTATGAGACACACCTACGTTCCTGTGAAGAGTCATTCTTCTTCATATTGGACTCTCATTTTGAACCCGAAGCAGAAAACACGCTGTCTGATCGGACACAGCAAATGTTTGCGGCAGCCGTAAACAGCCCGTTGTTGTGAAGCAAATTTGCAATATCCAGGGATAAAGTCAGCCTGCCCTACCCACAACTAAGAGTCATAACGACGTCGCTCGGTGCTTGAGTGACAAGGGGTCACCGTCAGCTTACGAGACTAGACCGTTGCACCGGTTTATGACTCATTTCCAGCATGAAGAGAAAGGACTGGAGGGGACCCGAGCGCTCTAGGGGTCGAGGCCACGAAACACAAGAAAGGTTTTCCAAGAGATTGTCGGATGGATCCCCTGTCAGATAATAATTCGTCGATGGCATTTCAAGGTAGGTATGCATAGTGTGTGTAGTATGATGATGAGCTCTTCCGTTCTGCGATGTCCCGCAAATTGGGAGATATCTGAGACCATTGCGAAGACAGAAGTGATGACCTTTTTCCCGCATGTATCTGCTTCGTCCTGTGCAATCTTCTTTTCATTCATTCTTTCCGCTCTCCGTCTTCATGTTGCCAATTGGGTATATCCTCCGCTTCTTATTCCTGTTCCCTGCTTGATGTCCCGTCCTTCTTCCAAGATCCTCATGATGAAGGCGACTGTGGCGATATCAGGACCACTGAATCTCCTCTGACGAACAGCATCTCCTCTTGCTTCTTGATTGTCTGTCCCACAATTCATCAGCACCGCAACATCTCGACCACGATCTTGGCGCACTGTCTGCATACCTTGACAACCTCCCCGCCTTGCTCGTCCTCTTCAACAATGTATACTGTTTCCTCGACTTCTCCTAGAACTAAGTTGCAGTGACTGTCATATGCCTGAGTAAAAGAGTACTATTAGCACCATGCGACCTCAATTATGAAGTCAGACTGCTTTCACGACTCACATGCAACCGTCCCTTGAGCTCCCGATCGCCTCTCAATTTGACAAACACGATCTCATCGAGCGACAGCCGGACGAGATCAAGAGGCTCTGAGAATGATGTAGCGTTGGCTTCTTCGTCGGCCATGTTGTTCGGTGTTCATGTGAAGTTTTCTGGCCAGAAAAATAGCTGCAATGAAGCTGTTAAGGCTGTTGCGCTCGTTCCTTCAATGCTCCAATGCTCGTCGTCGCGACAGATTGATGCCAAGATGCGCCGTCCAAAAGCAGCTTAGCGCTTTGCTCATCTTTATATATGTCTATATTTAGAGCGCATCACGTGAGCGCGATTTGCCCCTGACGACGGGGGAGGAATAGACGAAGGGACAAGAACCAGACTGATATGTAAAAGCAGTACGGTACTTTCTGTGCTTTATCAGATGCAAATTTCAATGCGCTATGGATGCTGATTGATATGCAAAGTCTCTCAATGCTCTTAGTCAAGCCACTTGATCCTCCTCGTGATGCAGCTCATACTTCCAATCGCCGCCGTGATGGTCACCCATACAAGTAAAGGACCATACCCTGTTCCGTATGTGAAAGCATTCGGATTCTTCCAAGCATCCAAAGACAGCAGGTGATCACTCAGTGGGCCGCATGCAATGCTTCCAATCCCTCGGCCAGCAGCCATGACCCCCCACATCAGATCTCCATCCAGCTGAGGCTTGGTCTCCAGAATATCGCGAATGATGCCGGCATACGACGCACTGTATCCGCCGGCAGAGATCCCGTAAACACATGCGAAAAGGCATAGGATGGGCAGGTTGACAGAGAACCCCCATAGAAACAGAACGGACAAGACTGCGCCGCTGGAAGTTAGCAGGATTGAGAAATTCGTTGCGCGGCGGTCAGTCAGGAACCCGACGAAGATGCTTCCGAAGACAAGAAATCCGTTAAACAGTGAAACGAGAAGCGGGTTGCCAGGATTATTGGAAAATCCTACAGTCCGCGCGAAAAGGGGCAGGTAGATACTAGGCACGAAAAATCCCAATCCTTGGATGATATTGGCGATTTGGTAGAGATTGAATGCCTTGCTCTTGAAAAAACTGAGGTCCGGGTTTCGACTAGGATTATTGCGCATTGAGTCTGGAACGCGGGGTTTGACGACGAGTGATATGGGAACGCATACAACGGCAGTGACCAGCGCCCATATGCGAAAGACATTAGGAAGAGAAAATGACTTCAAGAGGTGTGATAAGATAATCGGTGTGACCACTCCTGCAACACCAGTTCCGGAACAGATGACACCATATGCGAGCCCCTTTTTCTTCTCAAACCAGTCGTCGCAGAACAAGACAACGGGAGGATATAGAACGGCGCATCTGATGGCGTATATGACCCCCTGGCATAAAATGAGAAGCTTGACATTCTTCGCGAACGATGCTGCGATTAATCCAACCACCATAAGAATGGCACCGAGATGTGTGCTGTATTTCCTGAAGGTGGGCCATTTGGCCATGGCTGCACATGTTATAGGGTTGCCCATATACATCAAGCCCTATGAAATGTCAGTTTTCTTGCCATTGAAAAGGTGAGATAAGTACGGCAAGACTTACCAATGTCGTGAAACCAATCACAGGGATATTGTGTGGGTCGTTATTGTAAGGGGCGTGAGTATTATAGAAATCTTGGAATAACCCAAAGGAATCTGGGAGACCTGCCTCACTGTCAACATTTGCTCTTTTTGTCTTCAGTCAGTTAGAGATGTGTCTACCTCCTATAATGATTTCTGCAAGGAAACTCCCAGCGAGGAATACCCAAGCCCTCCAACCTTCATCTTTGGGTGGTAGTGACACTTCCTCGTCGACTTCAGCCTTCTCTTCTATTCCTATTATCTTCTCCATACTCGAGACATGAGGTCCAGCATCAGCGAGCGTCACGTCGCTGGATGTAGAGATTGGTGAATCGATAGATTGACGCATATTGCTTTGAAGAAAAGCCTGACTCACAGATCGAGTCAATCCAAGGCAGAAAAGACAAAATAAGGAATGACGTAATTGAAGATTTTAAACGAGGGTGTTTCAGCCTAAAGGTAAGTCGGCCATTATCCAGAGATAAAGACAGACAGATGAATTTTGACGAGCTCGGTTCGAATATAAGGAGCATCGTCTAGATTGCAATGCAAGGGCCGCCACCGGAAGCTACACTGCAGACACATGGATGCTGCGATCTTGTATGCTCAGGGCAAGGCTATGCGTGGAATCAAGAACAATGCCGTTCCGTCCGGTGAACCGACATCGATCATGGATCGAGTTGCCACATTCCCCGAGCGGTTCTGCACAGCAAACTCGTATCGTTGGACAAGACCATAGGCAGAACGCAAGAGTCCTGGTTCCAGAGATATGTAATTCGTATGCGTCTTTCAACGGGTTCACACACCAGTGACCGTGCCCGTTATGCATTTGAACGGTCATCAGCCAATCCGCTGTTCATAGCGGAGGCCATCCTCCATCAGGGTACCCGAAGCCACCTCGTATCGAGGTGGTACGCTGTATCACTTTGCAGATTCTTTGATGCTGAGTTCTTGCGCCGTGTAGAACAATGGCATACTCGCAATATGTTCATCGCAAGAGATCAACGCCACTGCTTTGGAATACCACCAAAGCCTTGCGCGGATATCCTCCGGAAGACAAGGGGGCATCTCTGCGCCGTGCAAAACGATGGCATGCTCGCGACATGCTCATCGCAAGAAATCGATGCCGCTGCTTTGCGCCATCGCCAAAGCCATACGCGGATACTCTCCGGAAAACAAGGGGGCATCGCATTGAGGCAATGGAGGATCGGAAACAGCGATTGTGCTGCAGCTAGAGAATGATGGGTTGACGTTCAAAGAAACGCGTCTGAAGATAACGTCGTGCGGGAGTCGCGCGCCCAGGATCGTAAGCTCATTCCCGCCGTTAACTCCGTGCAGTATGTAGACGTGTACCTCCCCACGCCACCGTGTTCTCTCCTGTACATTCATGCATTCATAACAAGAGCTGCTTCGACGCAAAAGTGTGTCTACTCCTGTTTGGCTGCAAGGAAGGGTAAACTTGGTGGCACACAATGAATCGCAAAGAGAGACGAGCAGCTCAATCTGGCGGCGCTCGGAAAGCAGGCGAAATCAACGATGTGTCACAGATTCCTCTGGCACCACCGCCCCCAAGTGGCCAGCACGACCGCAAGGGCAAGACATTGATTGAACTGGCTGCGGAGAAGCAGGCAGCTTCAGCAGCGCAAAAGGGGAAGTCGATGAAGACGGAATTGCTAAAAGTCGGTCCTGATGGGAAGATTCTCAAGGACGATGGCACTGCGGTGCCGTCTGAAGCACAGCCAGTTGACGAAGCAATGCCTCCACTCCCTGATACAATCCTGACTTCGTTCCCGTTAGCAGCGGTGCACTTGATTCTTTCTTATGTGGCCATGCTCCAATATGCTGAGGACGTGGATTACGCCGGTCTCTTCATCAGAAGCGGTGTCATTGCTTTCCCAATTCTTACATTGATCATCCACTTTGCTCATGGCCACATCATATCCTTTGAGCCTCTGAAGAAGCTGTACAAGCGGCCTGCTAAAGGGAAAGGCCGCATGTTCAAACCAGGCGAGAAGTATACTGTACCTGAGCCTACTTTCTTGCAGCGGGTGTCCCAGGTCTTTCAGATATTCTTCCCCCTCACGCCACAAACGTTTTTCTTCCTACCGTTCGCCATTATTTTCGGGGCCAAATTGATCAAAACGACGAATGAGAAGTACTATTACGCAAATATGAAGAC
>JAGYIB010000294.1:0-11433 GCA_024244615.1 Ascosphaera pollenicola | reverse complement strand
GTCGAGGTTCACCATCTGTCAGCATTGGTTATTCATCGCTGCCATATCTTGACGCTTTCATACATCGCCACTCTATCGTGACGGCGAGACCCGAGATACAGTACTTCGCGCCATCCTCATCGAGTTGCGCCGCCGCTCATGACGCCCTCGCAGTGAAGCTATCGGGCTCTCATATCTGCTCAGGGCAAAGGCGTAACCATTATTAAATTTCACGAAGCAGACCAGCTATTAGCCTGTGACCAATATGGGCGAGATTGATCGTGTTCGAAGCGGCTCGTTAGAGGATCGCTCTGGCGGTGATCAAGATGTGTCACCAGATGCCGTGGAAGAGATGCCCGTTAGGAAGTTGCCTGATGACTTACCAACATCTCTTGATGACCGAAAACCCGCTCCTACCATCTCTGCAGAGACAGAAATGTATGATGGCTGGCAAGGTGTGCACACCCTCAATCCAATCCTGAATCCTAAACTTAAGCCGGAGCGAACGTGTTCTGTTTTGCAGTTATCGGGGCAATCATTATCATAATCAGCACAAGATGGAGGGGCGATCCCCACAACTGCTCGTCTATTGTGATATCTCGCCTCATATCAAACGTGTTCATGGTGCTTGCTTGCTAACCTGTTTATTCTGCGGTAGGCCAGTCACAATTCATAACAACGCCCATGCCTGCGAGGCCTTTGTCATTCAACCTAGGCCTTGATGATCCTATCCACGACGGAGAGAGTGAGATCAGTGAAGGCATACTGAGGCAGGGTCATCATATCGGCCCTGATAACGATGGAACGGAGGATAGTGACGCTAGGATAGTACAAATGCTAGCTGTGCAGGCACAGCATCGTGAGGCAGAAACAGCTGGTATTGCTGCCGATGATGGGGCTATCGCTGACGACCCCAACCTATCTGAACAGGATAAACGAACTATCCTACAGAAGAGCCTAAACATGGCCGCTAGTAACGGCGATGCAGAGCGTGCACGGAAACTTCTAACGGGACGGCTGCGTGGGTATGTTGATCCGGACATCAAAGATGAAGAGGGTACAGCACCAATCATCTACGCCAGCTGCTTTGTATGTTTACAACTATTGTTCCACTCAACTAAGGGCTTTATGCAATTTGCTGACTGCAGTTAAGGGACATGAAGATGTGGTTGCTGTGTTGCTCGAAGCAGGTACATTTGTCGACTCCCAAGATCGCAACGGCTGGAGCGCTCTGATGTGGGCTATGACCAACAGACATAAAACAATTGCAAAATTGCTCTTGGACCATGGAGCATCCACGGATATCAAGTCGACATCAGGCGGAACAGCATCAGATTTTGTTCAGCCAGGAGCTGATATATCTCAATATCTTCATGAGAATGGATACAATATTGGTGGTTCACAGTTTGGGACCGACTATTATGACGCAGGATTTGGACATGCCAAATTCGAGGAAGAAATGGCGGAATATGAAATGAAACGGCGGATGATGATGGAAGAGAGCGCCCTCAATTTAGAGGTAGATCTTTCCAGTCTAGGGCTTGATGAAAAATACGAACCCTCAGTTGACCTTGGCGAAGAGCAACCGGAGTTCGTGTGGGACAGATGTCTCAACGATCAGATGTTTGTCTTCCAAGAAAACGAATTGGACAAAATTTTGAATGTTGTCATCACCGATATGATGCCGCTGCGAAACCCATCTCAGAAGCCGGTTCCCGCCAATCTCCTCTTCCTGAGCGCCCGTTATGCCCACTATTACGCAACCCCTGAGCTCCTGGCCCAATTGCTTCTCTCGGCAATGGACCGAATCAATGAAGTTGTTGAAAGACATCAGGGGGATATGACATTTTTAGCCTTCTGGTTGTCAAATGCAACTCTCCTTCTATACTATCTCAAAAAGGATGCTGGCCTAGTTGGAAACACGGTTGATTTCCAGCTACATCTTGCAGAACTAATCAATGATATTTTTGTTTTCCTCATCAGAGATGCTGAGCGGAGGATGGATAAAGTTTTGGACGCTGCTATGTTAGACCACGAGACGATACCTGGTCTAGAAGACGTTCATTTCCAAAACGAGTGGAAATTATTTCAAAAGAAGAAGAGTCCAAAACCAGTACCACTCGAGAAGAAAGTCAGACCTCCCTCCCCTAGGCGGCGCGCCAAAATTTCACCTCGCAACATTACATCGCTCTTGTCTTCGACGCTATTCGTTTTGGACCTTTACGAGGTCCACTCTGTTATAACGACACAGATAATTTCTCAGCTTCTCTACTGGATTGGAGTAGAACTATTCAATCGAATTATGACGAACAAGAAATATTGCGCGCGCACAAAGGCTATGCAAATTCGCATGAATGTCTCTGCCATCGAGGATTGGGCGCGCACGAACAACAGGGAGCCTGACCATTACGAGAGTGGATCACTTACGGCGTCTGGAGAAAGTACTGTCGAATCTTGCCGAAAGCACCTTGCTCCTGTCGTCGAACTCTTGCAGTGGCTTCAATGCTTCTCCTCTTTAGGAGACGACGCCGAAGCTCTTGTTTCAACGCTGCAACAACTACGGCTACTTACCCCAGCTCAGCTCATCCATGCAGTCAAAATGTATAGGGCGGAAGTTGGGGAAAAAACGCTGCCAAAGCATGTGATGAAGTATCTTCTCAAGTTGCAACAGGACCCTCAAGAGCTTCGCCGGCTTTACGAGACTCAGATCCCTGAGGAGCCAAGACCCTTACCCTTGCCGACATCACAAAAAGGTGATCAGCCTCAAACACCAACTTCTAGGCCAGCATCATCGCAGTCTTATCAACGTCCATTTTCCCCAACATCCATACGGTCGTACAATACAAACTTTGAGGCTGTGACTTCAACTTCTAAGTCGACATTGCTCCTCGACCCTTCGTTGACATTGCCATTTTCACTTCCGACAAGCACAGACATGCTTGTCACGTACGGTGCTGGATTAGGAGGTGCCAATCGGGAGCAAGAGCGCAAGTACATTCCCACCGTCCCAACCGATTTTCTGGAAAAGCTTGACCGGGTCCAATCCTAGTCAATTCATAACCCTTCTTGTCCATACCAACTGGAAATCGCCTTCCCACCCAAATGATCCTCAAGATGTATGACAGATTCCTGGACCATATATCGTATAACTTTCGAAATGGAGATCCGCAGACCAATGCGAGTGGATTTTTGCAGCAAAACTGTTCGGCATCTGATAACATATCAAAAGAGTATTGGCTTATAGCATCGGTGTTCATTGGTCAAAGTTCTGTTTCCCGCATTTCAGGGGTGGTCACAGAGATGGAATGCGATCGCATTATGGTATTACCAGGATTGAGCACCCCCTGCCAGATCTACATCAGACTACACACATAACATCGATTTGCGGGGATCACTATCGCATGCAGTCTCTCAAACTCCAATGCTATATCACAATCCTTGCTGACAGCAAATACTATGGCCACAAGGGCAATCCGCTGAAGCTGTTGGAACATGGATTATCTCCAAAAAGAGGCAGATCCACTTCTCAACTGTACCAACTTAGGTCGTGCCTGTGCACCTGCCTGGCGCTATGCCAGAATCGCTCTAACTGGAAAGAAGATCTCTTCTGGAGCTTGGCTTGAAAGCTCGCATGCGCCCCCTGATGATAATGTCATCCGTTCTTGGTTTGACTTTGTATCCGATAATACCATACCCTCAATGGCATCTTTTCTTTCATTGCTATATTACTCTCCTAATCCTTCCTCAATTCCTAATGACGCCCATATTATCATCCCCTCTTGTGCCTTTCATCGGATGTTTCGTTGTTGAGGCTTGTACACAGCCTCACCACTTCATCGGCATATCCCTGACTGAGACAGAATTTCAGACACAATCATCACAATGGAGTTTTCAAGCGGAGCTGGACTCCCTTCAATCAGTTCAATGTTACCAATGCCAAGAGGCACGGTTGACGCTATGGCAAATGTACATAGGTTCGCTAGGAGCCCAAGGCAAAAGCCCGAAGAGAGTGCTTCCCAATCTTTACACACCTTGATACAGGTAGAAGAACAACGATTACGACGGGAGGAACAACGAACTCGGCAAGAGGCTCTCAAATTGGATCAGCGCAGGATTGAGCAACACATGCTTCGGGATGCTCTTGAAGCGGGTGTCCCTTCTCATTTGATACCGCTTATCTTCATGGGAGACGATGGGGCCAACTACCAAACATATGCTGCCATGCTGGAGCATACATCCCATGAGCGAACCACGTCAAACAGGATGAATTCTCATTCCTCTGTGACATCACATCAGTTCCCAACATCAAGTTCACGAAATCATCAACTACATCCTATATCATCACAGCGACCACGGTATTCCAGTCCTCCAGCTACGATAAAAGGACGAGCTTGCTCGGCGGCTGATGTTCCTTATAGAAATGTCCCAAAAAGTCGCTCATACTCATTTGTTGACAATGTTGCATCATCTACTGCAACAAGCATGGCACCTCCTGGAAGTCGGCTGGCTTATTCCTCGAGGCCTTCTTTCTCTGCAGCGCCGTTCTCATTTGAACAGCCCTTCAAGCCTTCGGCTTCCAGTCAATTGAGAAATGGACCACCCGAACACCGGCAGAGCATAAACGTCAGCTCCTCAAGATCTCACTCAGTCTCGGATGCCCATAATAAACATTATCCAGGTACAAGAAATGGTGCCACCTCTGCAGCACCACAGCGATCTATCAATTTCTGTCATTGGAGACCGCCCACTGAGACGAAGCAATCTAGCAAGAGTCCTGGAGCCTCACGGGCTTCCGCGCAGCAACCACCTGCCAATCAAAAACTCGCCGACGAAGGGACGCCCGCCAACAATGGCAAGCGAAAAGCGTCATACGAGCCTAGTGATGAAGCTCCCCCTTCCCGTAAAAAATCCGTGAGACTTTCACTTCACGATGCCCCCTCACATCATCTTGAGCGACTTGATACAGGCAGTGAAAGACACGACAGCCTAAGCGTTGATGGTCAAAGTCCGGCCGAGGAAGTATGCTCGCCTGGAGCATCAGGGGCAATCACAAGTTTGCCTGTTGATGCCGCTCACAATGATTCAACAGCCAAGTCACCGCACTCCGAACCCCTGGATTCAGGGTCCAAACGTTCTGTTCAACGTAAACGACAGGAGAAAAGCGAAACAACTGGTGAAAAAATGAATATACGTTTTGTCGATGGGCTTACACCCCAACGAGGTCTTCCTAACTCACGAAACTACATCATTGACTCAACCGCCCTGTCTTCAGGTACGGAAGATATGCCGTCGTCAAGCGGCCTTTCAGGGCAGCAGCAAATTGCGTTTGTCGCCGGATATTCTATGGCTAGGTCTAGAGAGAATTCGCCCCCGGTAGGAGGAGCGCTACATGACTTTGCGCCCCGTCGTGGATCATCACCCGTATAGACATTTCATGCAGGAGTACTTTTTTTCCAATTGAATGCAATATATCATACGGGTTGCAACATCGATCACTCACTCCAATCATCAACCACAACTTGAGTCTATGCATGCCTGACGTAACCTTGGAGATCTTGGTTTACAATGTAGCGTCCGTCTGATGAGTTCGTTAACACCGGTGCAACTGATAACGTATGAGCATCATGAACACGAAAAGTTGAGGCGGGAAGGATATTGGAGCAGGAAAAGCAAGAAAAAAGTTTAATCGACGAGAACAGGATTCGAACCTGCGCACCCGAAGGTAATAGATTTCTAGTCTATCGCGTTAGACCACTCCGCCATCTCGCCTATTGCTTGATTTATGGGATTGTGCTGCTTATATGACATCGAGTCCACCTTCGAACCATCATCAACGGTTATCTCGATGAATCCAGACGACAGAACTGTTAACTGCGCATACGTACCGTTTTGCATCTGCACAAACTGTTTTGTAAGCGGAACGCGCAGCGTTCTGCTGTCTGGACCTTTTTCTCCAATATTTACTAGGGGGTGGCTCATTTTTCACCCCTGATGGCCTAGATCAGCACAATTGATGAAGACACTACTAAAGAACCAGCTAAAGAAGCGCTCTCAAAGAAAGATCAATTGTTCCTGAGACTCAGAAGTACTTGATTATTCCTTTACAGCTCCCCCCTATGGTTCTAAGATCAGATAATCACAAAAAAGCGCAGAATGCGAAAATCGGGTGGGTGGCATATCTTTCAACGCCCATCTCAACCTCCACCACGACAGCAAGAAAACAAGCGTTCTGAGCAAATACGGCACTTCCGCAGCCTCTCTGCAGCCTCCGGACAGTCTCGCTGCTTCTCCCAGCACTTCAAGAGCGTCCTGCACACCTCCGGCGCTCCCTGGGGGCAGCCGGACATTCAGGAGAAGCGCGGAGCGCCGGAGGTGTGCAGGACGCTCTGGCGCGACGCTCTAGACTAACTTGGTCTGAAAAGCGCTGTTTATATGCGTCCAGACGATCTGGGGACAGCGCGACAGTCACAGAGGCTCAGGACAGCGTTGGAGGTGTCTGAACACGATGTGAGAGGACTGGCAAGGCGCCAAAGGTGCGTAGAGCGCTGTGAGAAGCGGCGGATGCTGTGGGTGTATCTTGACAGTACAGCAGTCAAGAAGTAGATCAGGTCTGAAGATGCTTCTGAAGAACACATCAAAGAACTCACATAAGAATTAAAGAGCATTGCATTGAGATAATTGCTGTGAAACGTGGTGGATGGATTTTTTGAGATGACCATCCAAAAGAAATGATAGCCTTAACAAATTCACAAGAAAGAGTGCCAGACGGCATTGTCGCTGCGCTCCTCTGCCACCGGCAGGAAGTCACGGACTTCAGGAGCGCTGTACGATGCCGTCTGGGTACGAGATAACATCAACGGCGCCTAAAGTGAACACTCTGTCTGCGCACAGGAGAAGGCCGTACGGCAATCTAAGTGGACCTTGGAAATGGCGCCGACCTGGGCGCTGCAAGAGCACCAGTGAAGAGCAGACCAGCACCATCTTCTAGCTTTCTGTGAATGCCGTAAATCCACCTGCATGCAACGACAAGCCAACGGAGTCGAAAGTGGCATAACTCATTGATGCAACATTGTTCAAAGCACAAGGCCGCGTTGTCCAAGCCATTTTGCTTGCAGGCATGCTGTCCGTCAGCACATGCTTCGTGCCACAGGCAACGTAGGATAACACCCCAGAAACCAAGCTGATGGGTTTGGGCCTGTGGACTTGCACTCATGTTTCCGACTGAACGGCATATACTGCAATCATGCCAATGCCCACATGGTGCACAAGATACTGTAATTCGAGCCGAGAAGCCACAGAGCCGACGCTTTGCACTCCTCGTTCTTCACTGCTCGACGATGGAGAGCCACGAGGTCATTCGTGCAAAACTACCTGACCGTACTTCAATGGAGATCGCCATTTTGAGACAGGCGAAGTGCATTGCATGTCGATGCAGGAGAGTCCTTGAAGAATCAAGTTCGAGAGGACATGACGGCATTGTCTGATGCTCATTCAATTAGTCATCTCATTCGAACTTAGCAGTCCATCATCAAAGCGAGTGTTGCTCTCGGCAGATCATAGGTAGATGGGCAATTTGTCTCACGACGGAGAGATGCGACAGCAGAGCAGCGCACTCTGACTCTTCAAATGGCCATGAAGACTAGCGAGACTGTCAGCATCAGCAGCAACGTACATATTTTGTGTGTCTTCGAAGAGGTGCTTGTTGAACGATACATACATACGGATAGCAGCTACTAATACTCTTTCTTCCGCTTATCTTATCTCCACCACTCCCGCTCTCCGCTCTCCGCAAGCCTCACCCGCCGTCCGCTTATCCTTTTTTTCCCTCGTCACGGATACATCAGCATTCGAACAGCACTGCAACAGCAGCACCAGGGCGACAAGCAAGCAAGCAAGAGACTCTCTACATATTTCGGCTTGCCGGAGACATCTGCAGATAGCATATAATTGCAGTCACGCAACTCAGTTCCTTGCGCCAACTGCGTACATACAGGACAGCAATAGCTTGAAGGAGCCGGTAAAAACCATATATAGACCTGGGAGGCCCTCACAGCAGGTTGGATGGTTCAGCCAAGGGAGGAACGCACAAGCAAAGAGAAGGCGAGAAGTAAGGGTTGACATCTGGGGCCCGGCATCAGGTCTTCTCACACAAAAAGTCGCTCGACAACGCCGTGCAGAGCACCTCTGCTGTCGGAATTTCTTTCTCGTCAGTCATATTGAAGAAGCGGGTTCGAGCTCATCTGTTGAACAAGAGGAGCGGCGGATATGATGGATGTTGAATCTTCCCCTGGCGGGTTGCTCCGTCCATCTCGCAACAAGAGTCGAAGGTTCGTGCTTCCCGCTCTAATGCCTGATGTCAAGCACCCTTTAACCATCGACTGATTGCACAGGACGCGTGGAAAGCGAAATGATGGCTACGTTGGCGAAGCTGGCTTCTCCAGCAGTATCATCAATCTCGCCAACACGAGTAAGATTGACCCATCAATTACCTTCCTTCGTAAATGAAGCCCAAATCGGCTAATCTATATGAAATGGACAGTCATTGGCTCCGGCATGCTAGCCATGCCACTCGCCATGTCTCGTATGGGTATCACTCTTGGAGTCTCAGTCATTATCTGGTCTGGTCTTACGGCTGGCTTTGGTTTGTATCTCCAGTCTCGATGTGCTCGGTATCTGGATCGCGGAGGAGCCTCATTCTTTGCTCTGTCGCAGATAACGTATCCTAATGCATCAGTCATCTTTGATGCGGCAATTGCGATCAAATGCTTTGGCGTGGGGGTCAGCTATTTGATTATCATAGGTGATTTGATGCCCGGGGTTATTCAAGGGTTTGGCTTCGAAACTGGGGCCGACTTCCTTGCTGACAGGCACTTCTGGATTACAGCGTTCATGTAAGTCAAACTGTCTTTGGCGACTGGCCACAGTTGGGATCGATCATTATGCTGACTCCGGAACCTAGGCTGGTGATAATCCCGCTATCTTTCCTCAGACGCCTTGACTCTTTGAAATATACTAGTGTCGTTGCCCTTGTCTCAATTGGCTACCTCGTCATTCTCGTCGTTTATCACTTTTTGAAAAACGACATAGTCAGAGATCCCAGTCCAATCCGCTGGGTTGAATGGGAGGGAATTATCCCTGCTCTCAGCAGTTTCCCTGTCATTGTCTTTGGGTATACATGTCATCAGAACATGTTCTCCATCCTGAACGAACTTGCGGACACGAGTCACTCATCAATAACCGGCGTCATCACAGTTAGTATTGGCGCTGCGGGGGCATCATATGTCCTGACTGCCGTGACGGGCTATCTTTCCTTTGGGAACAGCGTTTCAGGTAACATCGTCAGTATGTACGCGCCGGCATTATCTTCCACAATTGCGCGTGCTGCGATCGTGGTGCTGGTTATGTTCAGTGTACCACTACAGGTGCACCCTTGCCGATCAAGCGCTGATGCCGTGTTGAAATGGAGGCCCAAACCGTCTACAACATCGAGAAATGTGAATGGATCAGCTGCCAACTCACCCCAGCGCCATCCCCTGCTTCCATCGCGTCAGCAGCAACATGCCGGACCGGCAACAGGGGAAAGGATACAGCACGGGATGTCTGATGCGAGGTTTGCTGTCTTGACGACTATCATCCTCGTGCTTGCATATATAACATCAATGACAGTCTCAAGTCTTGAGGCTGTCCTCGCGTACGTTGGATCGACAGGCTCGACGGCCATCAGTTTCATCCTGCCTGGACTATTCTACTATAAGATCTCTGCGCCGGACTCGATCTATCACCAAATGTTACTCAAAGAAGATGACGATGAGCTCCTTTCTGACTCTGACTTATCAGACAGTGATACATCGCGTCCTCCCTCACCGGAATTGCGTGGACTTGGATACACGCCGAGTGGTTTACTGGTGTCGACGGACTCTAGCTCATCACATAGGAGGACTAGCCATCATCATCACTGGAAACGGACTCTGCTGAGAAAATTGAGTTTAGCGTTGGCTATATATGGAATCGTGGTCATGGTTGTTTGCCTAACGATCAACACGTTCTTCATGGCGTCTCATTGAGGGGAAGATGCAGTGAGCGGAGGATGCGAACACATTCTTCTAGTTTTCTTTTTTTTTTTCTACTTGCCATTTAAATGTCGATCTCATACAACTCGCAGGCGATTTTCTCTTCACGCGTTTCACCCTGGCTATGCGATACAGGCACCTGCATTATATCATTCATTTTCTTCTCTTTTCTTGCTATAACTTGACGAAGCATAAGCTTGTCTTACTTTCATTCCGCACCATCTAGCCACCCGCATCATTTTTTTCCTTGACAATTTGCTCATATGTATCAAAGCCTTCCTTCTATCATCAATCAATATCTTTCATATCTACGGTCGAGCTCTTACTGGATTCGCGATGTCGTATACTGCTCCCATCGTAGTAGACCGATTATATTTTCAATCTCGGGGTCAAACTAAACAAAAACAATGAGAACCTCGGTGCAAACGAAAGCAACGCAAACGGACATGAAAACTAGCAATGAAAGTAGAGCAGGGGCAGTCTCAATATATGATGTAAGTTAGGGAATAAAAGGAGATCATGCATATTAGCTATAACAACGGTGCCCAGCACAAGCGATGTACAATCTGTTATTAGCGAAAAATCAAGAGCAGGAGGGAAAACACATGTTGTCCAACCTCGTTTAGTTATCACTCTGGCTGTTGAGGACTCTCAAAATAGCCAGGAACAAGTTGATGACGTCCAAGTAGAGCGACATAGCTGCTGCGATCTCCTCCTCGACATGAAAATGACGCATGATCAGCTGCGTGTCGACGAGAATGTATGCGGAGAAGATGACAGAAGCAATGCCGCCATACACCAGTTCGGAAGTACTCGACGAAGGGAAGAAAGCAGCAACGAAGCCCCAGAGGATTAGAAACCACAAGGCGAAGAAAAGATAGGGTTGCCAGGCGGTGAAGTCATATTTGCTCTGGAAGGCAAAGAGGGTCAAAACCACGAAGAGACCAAGCGTGAGCACAAGTGCTTCAAGCACGATGCGTGCTTCGAAGAACGAAGTCACGGTGCTGACAGCGTAGGCTTCGAGTAAGGTGAAACCCGTGAGGAAGAGAAGGTTTGTCGGGTATGATTTACGCTTCCAGTAGGTAAGGAGCATGAACACGATAGCAGCAATGCAGGAGACGAGGGTCAGCCATGAGTTGCGCTGCACAAAGGAACAGTAGGATGTGGAGAAGAAAGAGATGCTGCTCAAGACGGTGGTGAGAAGGAGCTGGACGGAACTGGGAGATGGAGGTGAAGATGCATTAGCCAATGAACAACAGGCGTAGTATCAGACAAGTAAGCAAGCTTACAGTATCGAGTAGACCTTCCTGATGAACTGCATGCGAATAGGAAGAGTCGCCTCTGCAACGGAGCCACCAAACTGCACGCACACATGTTAGCAATC
>JAGYIB010000293.1:0-11453 GCA_024244615.1 Ascosphaera pollenicola | reverse complement strand
CTGTCGATCCTTCCGATCAGTGTCAATGTCCAAGACGCCTTCCAAAATGACGTCCTCATTTCCAAGTACACGTTCTTCGTTTTTTTCGCATCACTTTTATCTTGGGTCAGCACTGTGCCAGCTTATTGATACCGTTACGTGTGTCTCGCTTTGCCTTCCAAAATCCAATCGGTACAATCCCACCTGACAATGTCTTAGATCCCTCAAGACTGGTTTACAAGCCGCCACGACGCAACCACTGGCCCAACAGGCAGCGTTCTCCGCACCCTCTATTACCCCAATGTCGATGACCCTTCCATCACAGGCTACCGTCAGGGTATCGACATCCGTGCCGGTGCACACAGCGACTATGGCAGCATGACTCTTCTTTTCCAACGGGACGGACAGCCCGGATTACAGATCCGGACTCCAGAGGAAAAATGGGCTTCTGTCCCCGTCCGCCCTTCATTGGCAAGTGCAAAAGGCGATGCCAGGTTGCTGGACAAAAGCTTGACGCCCCCGCCTATCTTGGTCAATATTGGTGATTGCCTGTCCTATTGGACTGCAGGGTTGTTGAAGAGTACCATGCATCGCGTTATCTTCCCTACTGAAGTCATTGCCGAAGGCGAGAAAGTTGATGAGGATGTGCTCAAGCAGCAGAAGGAGGATAGGTACAGTATCGCATACTTCTGTCACCCGGTAAACGCGACAGAACTAGTACCTGTCCCTAGTGAGCTTGTGAAGGAGAAGAGGAACTCTCCCGATTTTGAGAAGGTCAAAGAGACGTTGTTGAAGACTACGGGCGGGTTTGTCCCCAAGAATGCGAAGGAGCATCTTGCGGCCAGGCTAGCCGTTACGTACAACATGAAGGTCGAAGATTTCATGTAGGCGCTTGTGATAGGTTGAAAGTGTACTATATGGAGTTGAGAATATAATGATGAACAAGATTCTTTGGATGTCATATGTATCAATGGATTGGTTGTAGAGAAGAGGATCAGGAAACGAAAGAGAACTAGGACATCATCCAGAGCGATTGGAGATTGAAAAGCATCACATCACGTACATACATAGATAGGAAAAGAAGAAGAAGCGATCATCACGAGGAGAAAAGAAAGAACCAGATCTGATCATCCCTTTCCCCCTTTATCCTTCCCACATCTAATCGTCATACAACGCATCATCATTCGCCGCGCTTCCAAATCCATTGTCACCACCCTCCTGCTGCACGGGAGCAGCAGATCCAGATGTATCAGTGGCATTAGGGAATCTGAAGAAGTTACCAGGTCCCGTGTTCTTCATGCTCTGCGCAAAGGCCTCATATCTCCTGATCTCAACTTCCGGAACAGATCTTCTGGCTTGAGACATTGCCTCCTCGAAGTGCTTCTTCGTCAACTCGGGGACCAAGTCTTCCTCGTCCTCTTCCATGGTGACATCGCCCTCGGTGTTCTCACCAGCGGCCTCACGCTCCTTCTGGCGCTGGATGTCGAGGGTGATGGACTCCTTGATGGCCAGCTTGACGGCACGCTGGGTCACGAAACCAAGATCGGCACCGGAGAAGCCATGAGTCTTGGAAGCGATGAAGGCCAAGTCGACGTCGGCGGCGACAGGGGTCTTGCGGAGTTGGGACTTAAGAATGGAAACACGCTCGGTCTCGTTGGGGAGGGGAACGTAGACCAGTGTGTCGAGACGACCGGGACGGCAAAGGGCGTTATCAAGCTGTTCTGGTCTGTTGGTCGCGCCGATGACGAAGACGTTCTTCTTAGAAGTCATACCGTCCATTTCTGAAGAGGTGTTAGTATGCATCAATAACGCTATAGGAATGAAGATAGGACTTACCCGTCAAGAGCTGATTGACAACTCTATCACTGGCACCGCCAGCATCACCAACGTTTCCACCACGGGACTTGGCAATACTGTCCAACTCATCCAAGAATACAACGCAAGGAGCCGCAGCACGAGCCTTGTCGAAGATATCGCGGATGTTGCTCTCAGACTCACCGAACCACATGCTCAACAACTCAGGACCCTTAACAGAGATGAAGTTCGCGGCACACTCGTTGGCAACAGCCTTGGCGAGCAAAGTCTTACCAGTACCAGGGGGACCATAGAACAAGACACCCTTGCTGGGCGATAGGCCGAACTTGGCGAACTTCTCGGGATGGTCGACAGGGTACTGGACGCTCTCGATAAGTTCCTTCTTGACCTCCTCGAGACCACCGATATCCTCCCAACGGACGTTGGGAACCTCGACAACAGCAACCTCGCGGAGAGCGCTGGGGTTGGAGGCACCGAGAGCGAAACGGAAGTTCTCCATGGTAACGCCTAAAGAGTCAAGGACCTCGGCATCAATGGTATCCTCGTCTAGGTCGATGAGATCCATCTTCTCACGGATCTGCTGCATAGCAGCTTCAGAGCACAAACTGGCGATATCGGAACCAACATAACCGTGTGTCTCAGCAGCGATGGTCTCGAGATCAACGTCATCTCCAAGCTTCATGTTCTTCGTGTGGATCTGCAAGATCTCAAGACGACCGGTGGGATCGGGGATACCAATGTCGACCTCACGATCGAAACGTCCAAATCGTCTGAGGGCAGGGTCGATGGAGTTAGGACGGTTGGTGGCGGCCATGACAACGATGTTGCTGCGGGCCTTCATGCCGTCCATCAAGGTCAACAACTGCGAGACAACACGGCGCTCGACCTCACCGTTCGTCTTCTCACGTTTTGGTGCGATGGAGTCAATCTCATCAATGAAGATGATGGCGGGAGAGTTCTTCTCTGCCTCCTCGAAGGCCTTGCGGAGGTTCGACTCAGACTCACCGGCCATCTTACTCATGATTTCGGGTCCATTAATCAAGAAGAAGAAAGCGCCGGTCTCGTTTGCGACGGCACGAGCCATCAATGTCTTACCAGTACCGGGAGGACCGAACATCAATATACCCCGTGGGGGTTTGATACCGATACTCTTGAACAACTGCGGGTGTCTCAATGGTAGCTCGACAAGCTCACGGATCTGTGCCATCTGCTTCCTGCAGCCACCAATGTCGTCGTAGCCAACATCGTTCAGGTTGTTCTCCTCGTCTTCACGCTGGATGGGCTCGCCCTCGCAGTGAACAATGGTATCTTGGGCAACAATGCCATACTCAGGTGGGTCGACTTCAACGACCTTGAAGTCAACGGCACGCATAGAGCCGCGGACGGTGAAGAGGTCGCCTTGACGGACTGGCCGGTAGGCCTCGCGGAAGTAAGGGGCAAGGAAAACATCGAAAAGGGAGCCAGTAAGGCCTTCAACGGTGTCGGCAATTGGTAGAACAGCGATGCGTTTGGCCTGAAAAATGGGTTATTTGTCAGCAGGCAAATACAAGCGAGAAAACCGGGGAAGCACAGAGAACAGCGAAGAAAAGCACAGCAATCGTATGATGTGGAAATGGACTCACGTATTTGATATCAGGGCAGGGATGGACAGTGACGACGTCGCCGTACTTGACACGTAGATTATGTCGGACGACACGGTTGATGCGGCAGCTCCCGTCATCGAGATCGTCGTCAGCAAGGACAATGAGGACAGTGTCCCTCCTCATCTTGCCCTTGACGAGGACAGTGTCACCACGGAAGAGACCAAGGGTCTCCATAGTGTTGTTAGAGAGAGAGATAATGGAGTTGTCATCGTTGACGGCATCAGTTACGCTGTGGCAAGATAGCATTAGCAGAGGCGCCTCACGAGAACAAGGTGGTGGCAATGACAACAACGTACAGCAACGAGTTCGGCTTCTTCTTCTTCTTGAGAATAGCGGTAGAGACATCATCCTAGAGATTCAAACGAGGCAATGTCAGTCGATGCGGCTCTGCTGTGCGTGTTCGCGAGCTCGTGTTGGCCCGCACGGCTACCCCACGGCAGCGGCGGAAGAGAAGAAGCAAGCTCACCTCACGCTTCTCGGCGCCAGAATTGTCACTACAAGCTGTTAGCAAGGGTCAAGGAGGCTTGATGGAGGGTTGCCATTGGTGCTGAGGCAAGGATGTTGGACTCACTTCAAGTTGGGCTTCTTCTTGTCTTCGTCGGCGGACATGATGAATGGATGAGAGGGGTCTTGAGGAACGGGGAAAAAGAGAGAGCGAGGGTAGTCTGCTTCTAGTGAGTCTCCTCCTGCTTGAATCTGCCAGGAAAAGGAGTCTTGCGGGTGTTCTGAAGCGGTTGTGGGATGTTGTTTGTTGTATGTTGTCTTCAGGCAGAAGATGACATGTCGTGAGAAAGAAAAACACCAGCAGAAGCTGGCGGCGACAAGATACGATCACATCACACGGGCTTGGCAGAGGGGCGAGAATGCCTTGTACTGTTACATAGTACTTTGTATGGGAAGGTACTTGTGTTCCAGAAGCTACCTTTACATACAAACAGAGTACAACGCAGGCAAATTTTAGTCACAGGAAGACCTGAAAACGTCAAAAGATCAGATGGAGCGTTGTATGTGGTGTATATGCGTATATGCCATAGACAAAAAGGACGAAGGCGAAGGCCGTCAGATAATTGCTGGAAATCATTGTGAGGAGAAAATGAGCAGAGGAAGCAGTATATATATGTATCAAGGCATGAGCCAAATCTCCCCCAGACAGACGGAACAAAAGAGCATCAGAAATCAAAAGAGATCAGTGTCAAGAGGACAAGAAAGAAAAGGAAACAGAAACCCGTCAGCTCGCTTCGCTAAATCCCAGAAATGCCAAAACTCATACTTATGCCATTCTCTCGTCCCGCCGATGCCTGTGCTCGTTGACGCATCTTTAGTCCCTGCACCTCGAGTGACCTCGCCATCAGCTTGGTCACAGGCCACACTGCTGCTCTGTCGAGGAGATACGCCGTCGAGAAGAGAAGCTTGATCCCGTACCCTCCTTGTAATAGGCTAGGTGGGCAGTCCCATGCCTCACGCCGGCCATTCGAGGACTGCATGCCATTCCCATTTCCATTTGACTGGCCCTGGTCCTGGCCCGCCAATCCAAGGTTCATACTCATGTTCAAGTTCTGAGCAGATCCCGCGTCTGTTAACGATGAAAGAGCCCGCATCTTGGACTCCACACTGCCCAGAATCTCCTCAATCTTGCCCAAAAGCTTGAAGTCTTCGTCCTCAAGGACCATGATTGCAGGTACCTGGCCTAGTTCGATATGGTCTTCTCCCAGAATACCAAGGTACGAACCGACTCTCTCTTGCACAGTCGTCACCCACTCAGCAAGGACCTGCGCACAATCGAACGCACACATCGCAAACTGTAATGGCAGCTCCTTTGATGTAAACTCGGCGTACGTGTTACCAAGCTTATCTGACATGAACATCGAGTCAGCAGCGTAAAATGCTGCCTTCCTGAGATGTCGTTCACGTCGTGACGCCTTAGTCGGAGCCGGACTGGCCATCACGCCCATACCGGACAAGTTAAGGACCTCTCCCTCGGTAGTGGGCGGCAACGATCGAGGAGTAGAAGCATTTCCACCACTAAGGTTCAGATCCCCAAAGCCGTAATCCATCATCACGGATGGCCGCCTGGCAGAAGCGAGCGCCTTAGTAGCAGCAGCAACAGACACTGGGACAAACCCACTGGAATTTGAGAGATTTGAGGCATCGTCACCACCATGCTCCACTAGATCTATGCCATGAGCTATCTCTTCGGCCATCAGTTCCCAATTCTGTTGCCAGAACGCTTCTTTTGACCGTGCTAAGTTGACAAATAGTCTGACATAGGCTAGATCTAGAAGTGGGATGCTGTCAGCCGATAATGGTCCTAGTCCGTACGGGTTAGGTCGCTCAAGACTGTGTTGCGGGTTGCTCTTCCATGCACACTGCCATGCTCGTAGAGCAGGCTCGATATGTGCATGCATAGATTCTGTCTCCTGAGTAGTCCATGGTCGTCCATGTCGCTGTTGGGTTTCCCAGATATAGTTATGCAAGGCGTGGATCAAAACCAGGCAGCCGAACGCACTAGGTTTGAGATCAGACTTGATGAGTTGTTCACCCGATGATGCAGGCCCTTGAGTGTTTTGGTTGGGTGAAGAGGCCGACTGAGCACGATGTCGCTTGTTCGCGTCAAGGAGGCTAGTCAACGCAGTGGAGAATGGAATTTCCTGATCCTTGACATTGGAGGAACTTCGAATGGCCACCCACGACTGTGGATTTTGAGCGGCCCAAGTCTGTTCATCGCAGGGAAGATCCAGCTGAATTTCGGAATTCATCAAAACCGGTGCATGATTATATGCGGAAAGCAGTACACTCGATAGTGTGAAGATCGCGAAAAGAGTTCTCTTCCGCTCTTCAACCACCTTCCAACGAAGCCATTCAAGCCTTTCTTCAGACTTGTCTTCACCAGCTTGCGTGTTATCATATGGCCCGACATGCTCCGCGGGCAGCGTTTCCACGGGTACATGATTGACGAGATCAGATGCCCTCGCTAGACTGGCCAATGCCGCACAATGTGTGGTTGCAATGTTACCAGCTGCTTTGTCACCACTACTGTGCCCGTAGATAGCGTTCAACAACATAGTTTGTATCAACCACAACGGGATGCTTTGTCCAGGCAGCTTCTCTTGGCCTTCACCCGCGCCTTGTGGAGTGATATTGGCTGGAATGCTACCTGCGTTTGTGCCCAGATCTCCATTCATACTGGCAGCACCGCGCTGCAACGCAGCGTCCATATCCGCTTTCCGTCTCTGCTCCATGTATGTTTGAACCAGCTTTTTCGAAATGTTGAACAGCTCGGTAGAAGGCGCACTTTCATGCTCATATAGTGCTCCTATGGCAGCCATTGACAGAAGCAAGCACGCCCTTCCTGTGGCGAAGTCCAAAGTTGTGCCATTTTGCTGATCCATAGCCATTCGCAAACTATTGCTGAATTCTGAGGGCTCGAAATTCATGGTGGAGATATGCAGAAAAGGAAGGTGAGGATGGAAGTGCTGGACATAGGCCATAACATAGCGCTGCATGTTGTGTGGTTTCGGTAAAGTACTGGCGGGTGCAGGAATGCTGAAGATGCTGCTTGGGGAGATATCATTCTCTTGCGTAATATGGTTCATAGAGGTTTGAGAGTATTGACGATCCGTTGGCAAAGCATGACCAGTATTGCCTAGATGTTGCTGCAATCCCGATACCAAAGTTGACTGGTCCATTAGATCAGCTGTGGTAACTGGAGGAGAAGCAAGGAAGCTCTCATGACCCATCGATCCCGGATCAATGCTCCCACTGAGGTTCCTGGTCAGATGATTGAACTCGGCATCCGTCATGAGCTGCTGTGGGAATGTCGATGTGTGTAATCCATTCATGATCGAGCTCGGATCTATGCATGTAGTCGGAGCAGATGTCGCTAGGAATTGAGCCGTGTCCACTTGTGAAGTATTTTGCGTAAAGAGATTCTTAGGTGAAACGGTACCAATCTGCTGGTTCGACTGCTGATGTTGTTGCTGATGTTGTTGTTGATGATGTTGCTGTGATGGCTGCTGCTGAATGTGAAATTGCTGTTGATGCTGACTCTGTTGCCCCTGACCATGCTCAACGCCTGCCGCGGTAAAGGGGCTTGAGAAATCTATCCCAAAGGGCGACAACTGACTAGAAATGAGCATGTCATTCCCATTCTGATTCCATCCACCATTCATTGCAGCGGCAGGCATTTTTCCATTCATATTTGCAACAGCCGGGCCGGAGGCATTGGTGGCCACAGTGGTCAACGTATGCGTTGATCCATCAAACATTGAATCGCTGCCACCACTGACGCCGCTTTGAGAACCAGTACTGAATGCTGAGGGTGAGGAGCCATCAACAGCCGAATCTGGAACTGCGCCCGGCCCGAAGAACATGTTATACGTACTATCAAGTGCAGAATGGGGATCCGTATTGCCAGTAGTCGTAAATAGATCCATCGGATTGGCAAAGGCAGACGTTTCATCAGCTGAGAAGTCCAGTGGCATTGGGTCAAATGCTAGAAATTCATGATGTTGCTGATGGTGGTGATGGTTTTGATTCTGATTTTGTGCATGTTGCTGCTGCTGATGTTGCTCAAACATTGCCGCAAACATGGAGGTTGAGGGCGCACTCTGGGCTTGAAACCCAATATTCACATTTTGCATGCTCCCACGATGTTGTTGTTGATCATGAGTCATCTGTTGCCCGTGCATAGAATTTAGGGCACCGCCCGGCGAATTCGAATTGAAGAACAATTGCGCAGGGTTTATTGTCGTACCACTTCCTGGCATGACTCCCTGAGACATGAAGTCAAACAATGCAGCCTCGCAGTTATAATTGGCACCACCATTGAACCCATTCCCCATGATAGGTGCTGTGCGTAAATCGTGCATGTCTATGGGTATATTTGTAGTATCGAGCGTCAATCCTTGATTTGGACGGGGAAGTTGCTGCTGATGCGGCTGGAGATGTGACATCGGCGCATGATGTCGAGGGGGAAGAGCATGAAGGTGGTGTGTCTGCGCATTTTCCGGCGTGGCACCTAATTGCTGTGGGTTGAACAACCCAGCACCGGGAAAAGCGCCAATTCCCGAAAAGCTGGAATGATGAGAAACCTGGCCACGTGTATGTCCAGCACCACGAGGCGGTTGTCTCGCTCTTCCAGCGGCAGACGTTGGAGATCCAGCAGTGAGTGGATTTCGAACGTTGATGTCGCGATGAAGTCCATTTCCTGCACCAGTCACGGCAACGTTGGCTACCAGTTCAATCGCTCTTGCATCGACATGACTGATTGTATTAGCTCGAGGCCTCGCACTGCTCCCACCATTGACCATCGAGTTTTTCCTGACTCTTCCACCGGCTCCAGGGCCTGAACCAGTAGTGGGTGCACCCCCGGCCCCAGCGCCGGCTCCCATGCCATTCCCTGAAGCATTTCCCGCACCGTTGCTCGCACTTTCACGCCTACCCCGACCACGAGAGGCCGAAGCACTGTTCATGTGTAGCTTCTGCTGGTGTCGGAGCAGGAGATCACGGCGAGCAAAGCATCGAGAACATTCTTGGCATTCAAAAGGCTTTTCTTTTGTATGAGACCGCTCGTGACGCTTCAGATGTTCAAGACGAGCAAAGGAGCGAGTGCAAGTTGTGCAGACGTGTGGACGAGGTTTATCTGGCTTTGGTTGACCGTTGGCCTGTGTGGCTCCATTGGTATTTGCAGGTGCTTTGGGCAATGGTTGCTGCGGTTTGTTTTGTGATTGTGGTTGGGATCGAGGCTTGGTGGCCGATGCAGGCTGTTTTGTTTGCGGTTGCGTTTGCATTTGACCGTCCGGTGAGTTATCACCGTTCGTGGGTGGTTGCGCATTTCCACTCACGTTATTGCTGTCATGATGACCGTTCATGCCGGCGGGTTGATGGTTATTTACTGCAGACGCAAGGGATTAGTTTCATCCGGTACATTGAAGTAAAGTCCCCTTTCCCCTTTTTTTGACCCCGTCCTCATTCATCTTCTCGTATGCGATTGTCCCCAATTGGCTTATAACGTCCCAATTCTCTGTCTCACTCCTTTCCTTTGGATCCACGACTTACAATCTGGAACACGACCACCATTTGGTGCCTCGCTTGAACTTCCCTTCGTCGAAGAAGGGGCATCGTTTCCCTCGTTCTTATCCTTCCCTGTATCAAAGCCACTAACAGCATTAGCCGCTGCCGTCGATGACATTTGCATCCATGTCATCTCAGTGTCTATGTCGCCCATCTCGGCGTTTGATGACGATGTCACAGGTGTCTCACTGATCGACGACAAGCCTGAACCCGACAAATGTGTGCGTCCTGGAAATGACTGTTGATGAGGGTGTGGTGATTGTGTCTGAACGTCTGCCATGGGCGGCTAGTGTCGCGGAAACGTAAGACTTGGTATCAAATAAAGATGAGGTAATCAATAAAGACGATCGAGTCAGAATGGAGAGATAAATGTTGGTGCGCAGCTAAGTGGAATTGAAGAGGACCTGGGGAAGTATGCCCTCCACTCGTGAGTGGCTTCGGTTTCGTCCCAGCGTCTTCAGCGAAAAAGTTCAGACAATGTTGAACACGGGTAACAACGCAAACGCATCCCAGGAGGGACGAGGCAAGAGTCGAAGTCGAACCGGACGAAAGTGTGCACGACCAGATGGTTCTTTCGTTATGGGAAAGAGGAAGAAGGAAGAGGAGAAAGATCGGTTAGTAGGCAGTGAGAGATTAAGTGGAGATCTTGACCCTGGCTTTGATAATTGTTGATAACAGGCCAGCGAAACAAGAAAGCCCACTGGCAGAATAAACCGAAATTAAATGGTGACGGAAGTTGAGGCGATGACGGGAGGATTGTCGATGCCGCAGGAGATTCCCATGACACTTTTTTTTCTCTACTTTGAATTCTCCCTTCGGTGATTCATATCACCTACCTCTTTCTCTGCCTGTTTGGTTGATTGTGGTTGGTGTGTCAGCTCGTTAGAAAGAGGGAGGGTTGACGTTTAGGTACGTCGAAACAAGAAAAAGCCTGAGAACCTGCCAAGGCGTATTCAAACATCTAATTAGCCATCATTCTGGAATGCGATGCATCGTAAGGTGACCAACAGAGGAGGTTCGCAGTTCAAAAGGGCAAGCTGAATTGAAAAAGGAGCAGGCCTCATTCCACGACGAGCGCCTGGAACAAGCAACGATTCCAGAGACTAAAAGACCACTGCCCAGACATTGAAGAGAGGGACCTGGCTAGAGTGCAATATAGCAAAGGGCTAACCAACCGTAAAGAAGTCGAGAACAGATGGGAAAGAGAGGATCTCCTAAGCAGGGACTATGTAGATGTCCTGTCTGCTTTGTTCCGTTTCGTCTCGATCGGTGAATTGGTAGGGCGATGTTTTTGTGTAGTGTACGATGTCTTGGTCGCAAACCGGATCAATAGGTAGTCGACGCCCGCCTGCGACTTGACTTATAATTCCGTCTGTCTTTCCTTTCTCGCAGTTGTGCTCTTATTTTTGAATTGTGACTCTTTTCGAATCAGGCCCAGTCCAATCTCTGATGAGAAAAAACGACAAGAACAAGCGAAATTCGAAACAGGGTACTGTAGAGAAAGAGGAATGACAAAAAAAGAAAAGAAGAAGAAGCGAGAATCAAAGATCACCAGTAGGTAAAGGGATCGGGCGGTATGAAGAGCGAGATGAAGACGTAATAACCAGACTCTCTGGGGCCTTCCACTCTTTCTGCTTGGATTTTCTCGCACTTCGCTCAGACCTAAAGTCACACCTTTCTGGGGCGCCCTCAGGTGGACGTAACGCCGTGGTGTGGTTGATGATCCGGGGTAATGGGTACCCAGGATGGGGCAGATGATGGAGACTGGAGAAGGTGATCGGGAGGGAATGTACCCATGTATCTCACGCCCGGTGGACGGAAAAAAATAAAAAGGTTCCAAACGGTCAGAATGTAGATGAAAGAGACACAGCTTTTTCTTCGAATCCTTCCTGTCCTTCTCGAGTCGCACGGGGATGATGTCTGCTCTTCGCCAACTCTAGGTCC
>JAGYIB010000291.1:0-11471 GCA_024244615.1 Ascosphaera pollenicola | reverse complement strand
ACTGACTGGTGTGATCAACTGCAATGTAGCTGTCCATAGCCACCAGCCCAAGTGGCTTGAAAAAAGATTGGCGACTTATGGCGGTTTACCCTTGAATACCTGCTTCACCGCCACTCAGCGCTCCGATTGCATGTGCTTGTTGTATCTGTGTTGGAAGCGCTTTGACGCCCCCGCACACATCGTCTGCCGCATTGATCTGTCAAAGCGCCGTTGCTCTGCGAAAACCCACCAAAACAGCCGAAGCATCGCAGAATTCGTCACCAGCATGCGATAGCCATGAAAGAGAGTAACAGGAGCAGGAGCCCATGCTCTCTGCCTACATTCCACAGATTCATGAAATTTTGGAGAACCCAGCAACTTCATCGGCCTTGCTGGACGGTACTCATGTCAAAAGACTACCGGTCCAGCCCCTGAGCTTTGTTTCTTCCAACTTTGATGGAAACATGGCAATATCTCGCTGACCTTACTGCAAGACTCTAATATTGACGGATGTATTTGCTGACCACGGTTTAAATGCGAGCAATGGTAGCGACATCATGCTCAGCGACTCACCATGTGTGGCTAATCCCGAGCAAGTCGGAAACCCAATTCACCGAAATAACGACTCACTGCTCCATTCTAATTCATTACTTGTTCACACCCCATTGGAAAACTGGTGAATGGATAAGTATCGCAATTTTACTGGTTTTTCATTTTTATTCTCATTTTCATTTTTTTAATTTGGGGTTGATTAGCTTAACAAGGCCCAACTCACAGAGCATGTCTGCACAGCTATATACAACACTGGGTCTTCTAGACGAAAGAAAAGTATCTTTCACATATCATGATCCTATTCAACTCCCATTGCCTTTGATACCACCATCATGCCCAATACCATCTGCCACCGACATCGGTTACCTGGAGTTGAACGACATGAGGCCACCATCATGCCTGATACCACTCTTCACCGACATGGGTTGTCTTGCATTGAACGGCATGATGTAGCGTTTGATTGGGCGCTTTATATCGCCCAAGAGATTAGCAAAGTGAGGGACAGAGTCTTGCGGACTCTCTAATGCTCCCACCCCTGCATTTCCATAATGACGGTCCATCATTGCCTTTGATACCGCCATCATGCCCGATACCATTCGTCACTGACAGTTGGTTTTTTAGGGTTAAAAGCCATGGTAGCATTCAATTGGGCGCTTTATAGCGCCCATGGGATTAGCAAAACGAGGGGCAGAGTCCCGCGGACTCTCTAATGCTCCGTCAAAGATACCCGTGCATGTCCATATTGAAGGGGACAACTTATATCCCCCAATACGGCGACACCGTATGAAGTAGGCAATTCATGATTGTTTATCATTGTCAAGGAGACCTCCCTGGCCGTTGTTGTTTTCTATGGGGGTTTCAGGAGGTGACATGCACACAGGACCTGATGGGCGCGACCTTGGTAGCGCAACCATGAGATCCACAGACACATGGACTGCTTGACTCCTGGTCTTGGTCGGCCACAGTGAACGCTGCAGTCTCGTCTATTGATCGGTCCCCATATCTGACATGACTGTCTGATCGTCTCCTGGCGCCGTCTTGGATGGTCAATCGTTTCAAATCATCACACAGTGAACGCTGCAGTCTCGTCTATTGATCGGTCCCCATAGCTGACATGACTGTATGATCGTCTCCTGGCGTCGTCTTGGATGTTCAATCGTTTAAAATCATCACACAGTGAGATTTTGCCATGGCGAGATGATAATCTTAGGCGTTGGGCACTTCCAGACATATCTAGGGGCCGACATCAGTCAGACAAAACCGGATATTGTCGTGGGAACCATAATGAGGAATTGATTCCTCAATACCGAAGTTGGGGTTGCTTTGGCTGAAAGAAGAGGATCTGGTCTCCCACTGTTCTGCCTTGACGGGACGGCCCTCAAGGTACTGAATTTCCTTGAGAACATACGTGAAGTCATTGAATAAGATGTCAGGGGTATCGTAAGTCCACAAGATTGCCTTGAACAAAGCTGTCTGTCCGCCGATTTGAGTGCCGAAAACGAAGAATGAGTGCGACGTAGTAACCCCGATGACGCCTTGACCCTTCAGGTCAAGCGTAATGTCATTCGGCAACATTCGAAGGTGTTGCCGCGAGAACCCGAACCATACTTTGGGAGTACTGGCACACATTTGGGAGGAATTGAGGAGAACGGACATGTTCAGCCTTGACATTTTTTGCTTGAACCCCTTGTGCGTTGACCGGTTGAAGGCGGAGAACAAATTGCCGCTAACCATGGTCGTTCTCGATGGATCATAGGTATGTTCACTCAACTTTTCTGTTGACGACCGATTCACCTCGGGATCCTGGAGGTGCGCGAACCAGTATCCCCTCTTCGATAGCCCGATTTGTTAGCTCGAGCAGCAGGTGGCACTGAGGTCAGGTCTTATTGTGACCTGAGGATAAAACGGTCTTCCGGTCAAACCAA
Source organism: Ascosphaera pollenicola (assembly GCA_024244615.1). Classification (NCBI taxonomy): domain Eukaryota; kingdom Fungi; phylum Ascomycota; class Eurotiomycetes; order Onygenales; family Ascosphaeraceae; genus Ascosphaera; species Ascosphaera pollenicola. The sequence continues at coordinate 9,015 of JAGYIB010000291.1, read as the reverse complement.
GGCGCAATGGACCTGATTTTATTGCAGAACAATCCCTGGTGTCCAACCTCGGCCTGAATCGATAAGCCATTGGGAGTTAGTCTGATTGCTCTCCTCATGTGCATGCCCCGTCAGCACGGCCATCAATTGGCCCCAACGGGTGTCATTTGGCCGCAAGTTTATGCTCGCCTGCGGCTTCGTTGCCCCCATCAAACGGAAGCTGCCAGCATGGCAACCTGATAACCTCGGGTTATTCCACTGCTTGCCATTTCTAGACGAACCTTTGGAAGCAATGCTCTCGTTTTCTGACTGGGAGGCATGACAAGAAGGGAGCACGAACAGAAGCCGGTTGCCTGTTAGTGGGGCATTGTCGCCCGAAAGTGGCATGCAGTGTTCAATGGCTTCCGGCAATCAGAGCTAACCAGCAATGGTTAAACAGCGAGACCTTTGCTGGAGTACTAAGTAGCCCACCACAAGGCTTGTTCAGCTGGACAAGCCTTTTTATCTCCGCTGGTTCATCTCGTAACCCTTGACACATGCCCAGGGTGACTTTAAATAGGGGAACCTGCTGGCATTGAACCTACCGGCCGGCAAAAGTTGGGATGCTTGGTAAGCGTCCCGCCGCTGGCTCGTAGTGAGCCAGCTCCATGCCAGAGCCACCTGTGAGGGTGCTGACATGTATGTTGTTTGCCCTTGATGTTCCCATCTTTCTTACTTCTGCAAAGCATCCGCAAGCTGTATTCAATGGTACACGGGGGTTTTGAACCCTCGAGACCAAAGGAGAAGAAGCAAGGTTCGCCTCTCTATTGTATAGATTGCTGTGCACATCGTCTCTAGACAAGGACGTATCTTCCCAATCCACATGCGCGATTCCGTGTAGGACATCCGCAATCTCTTCAACCGATCAATCTCGGTTGATGGCCTTCATACGCCTTGCGAGAGCCCCTCTCCTCAGACAAAGGGAGTTTCCTTAGAAGCGATACAGGATGAGCGCCACATGACGACAGAAGTTGCAACATGGTGAAGAATGAGGCATGATTCTTAGGAGCTGAACTGGTGCAAACACCATAAGCCCTCTTCTGGATCTCTGTTAAGGGAAATGTCAGGATAAGGCCGGTCTAGCGCCGATGTTACCAGCAACTGGGTAAGGATTGATACCGGTACTGACCGACGGGCTGGAATGATACAATGTTCTTGTCCCTGCGCAGTAGTTCCGGTCCGTTGCGAGTCGCTTTGGCGTCGCACCTGAGTCTCATTTGTACTATGCAAAGAGTCAGGGGTTAGTACAACTAGGCTCAGGCTGTAGACTTGGGATGTTCGTACTTACTCAAGGAGCCCGCAATAGACAATGGTACCCTGCGAGTCAGGTGTCTGAGCAGGAGCTGTCCACTGGAGTAACATCCTCTCCCTGTTGATCCCAAAGAGACGATTGAATCCAGTAGTGTGGAATTGCTCGACACTGCAATGAACGGTTGAGGTGTATTGCCATCTCATCCTTGCGCCATGACATGAATTTCGTCGAGACTATGAGCACCCATCATCTGGTCGTGGCCAGACCCCGGAGGGCGAATGGAGGAGGCGGCGAGACCCATGACGACCGATCTCGTCTAGGGTCTTTTTCTCTGGTTGGTGGCTGCTATCACACCAACCAAAGCTGAGGCCATAGCATTATCATGATGCTACCTTCTCTAGATGACCTCAATCTCATTGAACGCATCTTGTGCGAAGTAATCTTGGACTTTCTGGGCGGAAATCACTGCTCCTGAGAACCCCCGCCCAGGTGTCGGTGAAGATACGGGCATTCGCCAGATCTTCGTAGCTCTGGGAGAAGATGAAGAATCTCCCAGAATCCGTTCTGGTATATTTAAGCACTCATTCTTGAAAGTTCCCCCCGCGAGCCTGGTTGTGGGCCCATGGGGCGAAGGGTGAGAGATGCTTCTCGTGCATACTGAGATGCCTTTACCCCAAATACTAAGGCAAGCTATGCCCCCTTATCAATTTTTATAGCGTTGTCATCGATCTTGAGCCACGCAAGAAAGTCCATCGAACGATTCTGAAATTGATGGTCTTGCTTGTGCTTGCTCCCTTTCCAAAGCTTTCAGTGCTTTCATTGTCAAACGCGGTTTTCGGGGCCTGTTCTGTGGGCTTTCTGCTTTTTCATCACAGCCGTCCTCCACTGCCGCGCTGGTCTCGGTCTTGCGGCGGGAAGGAGGCTGTGGGCGAGGGCCTTGCGGCTTCTGTCGTGGTCGTTGACCGGTGGGGGCCGCAGACACCAATTGGGTTTGATCATGTTGATAAAGTAGGGCCCCCTTGGGGTGGTCAGTGTCAGAAGGGTGGCCACGCAAACATTGGGATTGGCGTTCCCTACGTCTGCGCTCTATGCGAGAAGCACGACATGCATCAATCTCGGGATCTTGGTAGCGAAATTCGTCTGGCGTGCTTGTGTCGGATGAATCTCGACGACGCCAAAATCTTTTTTTCTCGAACTTGTTTTGACCAGAAAGACCGCTTGACGATGTATTGCAAGTGCTGACCCATTTCTTGAGTCTATGTCTAGTCGAATATGTCAAACCCATGATGTTGGATGAAACAAAATATCTTGTTGCTTGTTATATCTGTTGATGGGACATATTTCTCAGAAGAGCGAGGGGGACGGCCGGGGCTTTTATATGTCCTCGAGCCATCATGACATAAGACAGATGTTCTCGCTAACATGCCTTAGCTCGACGGTTCTCTGAACGTGCATTGCTCAGCTATCCCTTTCAATATCTGTTTGCAGCCGAGGACGATCATGAAAGATGTGCGGCGCCATAATATCCCCTGTCGTTCGATCGTTCTCACAGAATTTGATGTCCATGCCTCCAATAACCTTACGAAATCATGATTGGTGAAAATTGGCATCTCTAGCATTTGACATCTGTGGTTATCAAGCATTATCATCAGATGTCTTTTTGGCGCTTCAAATTGTTGTTGGCACAGCAAGATGTTCATACCCCTGAGCATCCCGCCAAAAGACTGGGATCTCAAAGAAATCCCGTCACCCTTCTCTAGCATTGGAAAAAAAAAAATTAACCAATTAATACACACATGGAACGCTGCATCTTCTCTCAGATATGCCTCATATGGGAGCCTCAAGTCTTTGTATGCAGCTACTTAGAGTTCACGCAAGGAATGTGTCTCTCGGTGGCTTGCAGCTTAACACCATCTCAAGATTTACGGCCATCACGACCGGCACGAAAACTGCGAAATTCATCTCCAGTTTCAGGTTCAATGACCATCACCAACATATGCATTCGCTAACTACAAAGGCACCTCTCAATTGGTGCCTCGTCGGTGAGACGCGAGAAGTTTTTTTGAACGATGACTGGTTACACGTTTCTTTGCCGGTGATGGATCTGATGCATAGCTGCGATACATCGTTATATCCCAATTTCCCCAGCTTGGAAAGCACTGTGTGAAGTCTTTTGCACAACGGCAGGTACGATGTCGTGTCCATTGCTTGTCCAATTGATCAAGTAAATGTTTATCCCTGTTGGTGGTGACGGGATGCTTCAGGCGCATCACTTGGATTTTGAGTTTGATCGTGTTGAATATGATTTGAGAAGACGATTCATTGGGTTTATCCTTTTTTTTTCAATATTGCGTGGTCTGGCTTCAATCACGAATTTTGATTTCTGTTATTTGGCGGGAACCGGAATATAAGACGTTGATATGATTCAGAGGTAAGCATGTGTGTAGTTCCGCCATTTTGCAAGTTCATCGGAAGGATTTGAGGATGGCAATATTGCAAAAGAAGAATGTTAAGAATGAAAATACAAAAGAACAATTGTAAAATCATTTCACTAAGCTTCATGATTTGCAAATCAGCCTCCACCAGCCGAATTGGAATTTTTTCTGTTCTGTATCTGTTTATTTCACCCTGGAATATGCTGGCGTGAGCAATGCCCACAATCGAGGCTCACAACGTCACCCCTCATTACCAAGAACGAAAGCCTCTGCGAACAGGTCACACACTTTCGTTGTTTCCGCGAGTATGCCACAAGATCGTCGACCTTTCTCAGTCTACCCTCCAACTCCCGTTTTTCGTCCCTTGACCGTTCAGCGTCTGCCTTTAGCCCCTGAATCTCGTCCCGAACCGACTGGAACACATTCGCGAAGAAGCATGGCGGGAGGCGTGATGCTTCGAAAATGTTGTCCTTGACGAGATCATCCAGGTGTTTGACTGTAAGTCTGGCAGCTGTCGAGTGTAAATTTTTATCCCCGGCAGACTCGCATACCAGGTCCAGAAATTGAGGAAATTGGGACCTGGCACCGTCCCAGGATTCCTTGAGAAGTGTATCAATTTTATGGATTGCCAGTTCGCATAGAGCAGGAATGTTCAAGTAGTCTCCAAGGCAATTGACCTTGCCGTGCAATAGTAGCTCGAGTCCCTCTTGCGGATCGCGGTTCTCTTTATCAGCATCGACAGTTTCGCTGGTGCCTTCGCCGTATGCTTCAGGTTTGCGGTGTTTGCGTCTCCGTCTCTTTTTCTTTGGGGGTTCTTGAGTGTCGCCGTCAATGTTGTTGGCCTCGGAAGCATCTTGGTATAAGTAGTCTCCTGTGTACATGAAGTCGATTGCCTTTGCAACAACATCTGCGGAGAATTCTCTGATCTTGTAGGTCGCTTCCTTTGATTCCTACATCATCTTTGTCAACTGGGTTCAATTTTGTGTGTGGTCTCTTCAGTCTGATAGAACCGATTAAGAAGCCCCTTACAATAAACGGAGATTGCCATGCAGCGTCAAGCACAGGAGATTGTGAGCACACAATAACGCGATGGACTGGAAACGTCACCCCTTCGCATTCAATTGTGAGATCGCTGTATTTTTCGCTGGGTCGTATGTGAAAATCTCTCGCAACATGAGAGACTGCACTCGTAGCGTCGCCCATGCTGAACAGTGTAGTGGTCCGCGAGACTGTCTGACTCTAGACAAATCTGGGCGGTAGCATTGTTGCAGTTTGTAGGGATAGGCAGGGCTGACTTGCTGTTTGCGAAATGAATTTGCTTCAAAAGAGGCACAATGGAAAGAAAAGCCAACACTACGTAGAACGCGACACTAACATGTAGACGGTTGTGACTCATGAACACATGTATTGCATGGTATGAGTATACGAAGCAAATAAAATATCCAATTTATCGAAGTTCAATCACTCGGATAGTTTTTCGACCTGCAAGCCCGTTTTCTACGGCGTTCATACTAGTAAGTACAGGCTCCATATCCCACGATCCATTCCAGCCGATTGACAGGTCAGTAACGACGATAACCAAGCTGTAGAGTTCCCATCTCTATACTTTGAGCAAAAACTTCGGCATGAAAAGGGGGAGAAACATCTAATTGCTTGAAGTCCTCGCGTTTGAAGAGAGATTGAACATTTCTTGCGCAGGCCTCAATGAGTATCCTATGTAGGCTATCGTGTGAGTCCATATCGTAAATTATCTTAACGATTCCCGGGAAGAATGATTCGATCAAATGCCACTGGTTTTTGATCACGTTCTCCATCTTCTCGTTTGCAAGGCTGCTTAGTGTCGGGATTTCCAAATATGCCGCGAGACAGCTGACACTTGCATGGAACAAAACCTCTTTCACCCTTTTACTTGCCCCATCGGCAGGCTCAGAGATCTTCAAACTTGCAATTTTTAGAAGGGGCCAATCAATGTGCTTAGGTATCTCAATGCCTTTACTGCCAATGGTATAGTCCTGGCCATACATATACTCGAGCGTGGCCTCAATCACTTGTTTATCATATTCGGGAAGATCGAAGTTTGCCGTAGACCCTTTCTACACCAAAATCAGCCATTGATATCAATGAGAGAGGATGAAAGCAAATCTTACACTAAATTGACTGTCCAAAGCCTTCAGGATTACTGCTGACTGTGAGCAGACAACGATTTTATGAACGAAGAAACACTCATTCTTAACTCCATAGGAGATCGTCATGTCGCTGTACTTACTCACCCACGGCAGGAGGAGAGTGTGTCCGGAGATACGGCAAGCCTTGCATTCCCCAAGGGCTATCGTTTCCATAATGATGAGTGTATTCTTGCGCTCTTCAGGGGGCCTCGAGATCTGACTGCTTCGAATGTGAATCACCAATATGAAACAATTATCACCACTGGCGTGGGAGAGAGCCAATTTATAAGGAAAGGAAAACATCTTGAGGCAGGTCAAAGCAGGCCTGCTGCAGGGCAAAAAGAAAATTAAGCCCTGATGTTTGTCAGTCAAGCACAAACACTGCCTATCTCAAGTGAAGCAGCAAATATGCAGCAGACAAACATGGTTGACTCATACGGATAGTTCGTCGTCAAAGACCTGATCACATATTGCCTGCGGAAGCAGTATGCTGCCCAAAAGACTCTTTCCATTGAGTTCTTCAGAACATACCGTTCCCATTACCCCTGTCTTCCTCCTTGTCTCAGCCGGCTCCGACAGCAGGGCAGACCTGCCGTCTGAAGAACTTCCCAAAAAATGAAGGAGGTCAGACCTCACATCACCACATCAACACTTCAAGACCTCTCGGTGTCTTCAGCGCTTCTCAGTGTCTCTTGGTCTCTCCCAGCGCTAAATCTCAGCCACGCCCCCAGCGGTGACTTCCAGCGGTGACTCCCAGCGTTCTTTAGCGGTGGCCCCAAGCGGTGCGGTGTGTCCCAGTACAGGATTCAGGAGGGTCAACCACAACAACGCATTAAAGGCAGTATGGGCATTGTGAAGCTTTCCAGAGGCTTTTTATATTATACTGAGAGTTGATGGCGGGCTAAAATCTCTAGAGAATTTGTCTTTGTTTTCGTGGTCTGTTGACACAGCTGGAGGCAGGTGGTTTTCTGAACACGTAAATCTCGTAGCCTACTTTACATTTTTAGCCACTAAGAGCGCATAGGAGCACTGGATATTAAACCAGTATTACATCAATGCAATCTTATCACAGGTCTGATTAACTTCTCAGTGCGTCTCATCATGTGTATTCAAGATGATCTTTAGTTGAAGTTTCATGGGGTGCAATCCCTTTATTTGATTCTCATCACCCAAATTTTGAGGAAAGTGTATCAGACGGCACTTCGTGCCCAGAGTTCTGCGAAAACGGTTTAGCGCCCTGCGCTCAACAACGAACTTGCCTGTCTGACGCAATGAGACAAAAACCCAAGGAAGCAACCTGCCTCGAGCATGCTCTGTTTTCTTTTTTAAACCATGAGAGGCATTGCATGGGTTGATGTTGTGGATGATTGCAAGAAAAGGGGTTTTATCGCTGTAACTCCGGAGCCGCATGGGAGAGAGATGAGACTCCAGGATAAAATCAGACCTTTAGGGCCACCAAATTTGGAAATGTGAGTAAAAATTGCGAACGCTAACTAAGAATGACATGAGGAAGGCTTGTACATCATCGTTTTAGAGTTCCACCTCCATGGTAATCAAGGAAAGCGACTATGGAAAAGGTCATTTCTGCCCATGTTTGGTGCAGGAAGGGTGATCGCATCCTTGTCCGCTAACTTATGGAGCCCATTGTAGGCGCTTGCGTTGTATGCTTCGGTTCAAAACTTCAGCGTGGAATGGAGGTGGAATATCCAACTGTTTGAAGCTTTCCTGGACGTAAAGGTCCTTTATATGCTCGCAGCATATATCAATCAATCTATCTCGTAAGGCCTCGTGCACTTCCATATGATAGAGTTTTCGCACAATTCCAGGAAAGCAAACTCGTATACTAGACCATTTTCTTCTGATGAGATCCTGCATCTTGTCCATTGCATAACTTGCGAAGTGGAAGAACGTCCAAGTAATCTCCAAGGCAACTGACGCTTGCATGAAGTAGGATCTCTATGACGATTCGGCTGGTGCTTTCGGCGGGCTCTTGAATATCCAGGTCTGAGACATCGAATTTTCTGTCTGGATCGTCCAAGTTTTTCATATCACGCTTTCTGACACTGTAATAACCCGAGTACATGAATCGACACGCTCTCGACACAACGGGTCCTTCAAAATCAGGAAGTTTGAATCTATGGGTGGCACCCTCCTATTTCTGTCAGTAATTGCGTGCTGCTTCAAGGGTGTGAAATTCATACGCGAAAGGGGCCGTCCATAGCTTTCGCAATGACCGACGACTGGGTGCAGAGAACAAGTTTATGAGCAGGAAACCCCATACCACCGCGATAGTAAATCTTCATGTCGCTATATTTTTCCGTCCAAGGGATCTCAAGTGTGCCACCGGCACGGTTCATCTTGGGCTCTTTTCCTTCCGAACCACCAATGATTGCAGATGTGACCATCTCTTTCACGATAGTAGGTATGTAGTGCCGATGGTGCAGATGTAAGTCCTTCGGGTAGCAGAATTAGCACCAAAGGCAAGAGAACAAAATCATTCATTATATACAAGATTCTGCTCCAAAGCATACTGTCTACCAAAAACAAGTAAAGCAAGGAATGTCGACGAGAAAGCATATTCCAGTCGCACAAGGCGGGTGTATGCCATGCTATGTGCGTCAATTATAATCGGAACCATTGCTAGGACTCCATGTTACACCATAGAAATCAGAGATGAATATTCACTTTTATCTCCGAAGCACCCCCTGAGGCTCTAGAGTGCCCTGAATGTACCGAATTGTACCCTTAGACATCGAGTTGGAAGGTGGGCTTGTCAATTTCGGCCTGCCATAACATTTCCATAAGGGAGAACATTTGCACAAGAGCTCAGAGCCATCATGGAGATTATCTCAGAAAGACAGCTTTCGGAACTTATGCTTAGTCTCCTCCCAAATGTTACTATAAAAGGGGTATAGATGTGACCGCAGTGCATGTCCTTTTTTGGGTGATGGGTACAAGTACATTCTCAGCAACGCACACGATTTGGGGGGGGTGAAGTCCTAGCAATAACCGCCTGAAGTCCTAACAATGGTTACGGTCAATAATAGCCTGTTTCGCTACCACATGCGTAATGCATCAGTAGACTGGATAACGATCAGTCCTCATAATTGAGACAAGCCGTTTGCACGACCCACTCTCTATTCCC
>JAGYIB010000290.1:0-11489 GCA_024244615.1 Ascosphaera pollenicola | reverse complement strand
ATGACATTCCCATAGCAACTAGTGAGCTGCCTGTCATATATGTTGAGATATTACTATTCACCAGGACCCCTTAAAGTCTGTTAGCGCTGAAGTATCGCCTCTCAATGCTGATGCAGCCGGTGACTGATATGACCATGACAATGACCAGAATTTAGGCACGTATGAATTGGACCCACGGCTTGAGGGCTTGACCAATCATCCGTGGATGCGCTAGTGAATTGGTGATGAGGGGATGGACCATAAACTGCTCGCAATTCCATCATTTCAGCCGGTAACACTATCCATTCACGGCGTACAGCCTGACTACACCATAGCTGAAGCTTGAAGGAGAAAGAGCCTGCTTGCGAAGGAACGACAAGCAGGAATGTCGGGATCAGAAGAGCGACATATGACCGGCTCGGTAGTTATTTGACATCAGCTCAGCCACGAACAGTGTTCCGCTCCCCTGAGCCCCTGTCGATATGAAACAACATCACTGAAGCAAACTTTACGCTCATGGAACGATGCATCAGAAGGACGACACTTTGGTAGCCACCATGCCTCCGAGCATGCTGATTATCAAGATGAGCAAGTATAAACAAAAGCAAATAGAGCAAGCAAGGAGAATGGAACAAAAAAGAATTATATTAAGTGGCACGATAGCTAACCGAACCATTTGGTTGAGCTAAATGGCTTTCTGAATGGTGTCGGTGATTGTCAGATTGAGAAAGATGAATTTGCATTTCGCAATAACCGTTCAGGAAACAAGCCAGGTACATGTATCTCTACATGTACAGATTCATTCCAGAAGCCAGTAAGACGTTGGTGAAACTTGCCGAGTCGAAGTCAAAGGCTTCTGGAAGGGTGATAGGGCGATGACGGAGGAGGTCAGCCAGTTGTATGTCATCAATGTCATACCCCGTCGTACGTGGGGACGAGGCAAAGCCAAAGCAGGAATGTGCTACCAAGGCCGTTGGCTTTTTATTCTCCTCCAGGCACGCGCAAGGCAACTTAAATTCCGAGGCTCCAGGCAAACAATCGGTCCAGTTTCGAGTCCAGGCTCTCACAGTCAGAGCGATTGAGCTTGCGGCGCTTCTTTCCTCTTTCGCCATCAGCGTCTTGCGTACGTCGACTGTCGCCATCATGACGACGCCGGGCCAGTTTTGTCATTTCCGCTGGCCTCATGAGCGCTTTGGGGAGGAGGGTGGCCAATGAGTTCTTCTCGGTCATCATTGCCTCGGTCTCGTATGTCGTCCCTTTCCCCGTAGATGTCTTCAACATCTTCAGGGTCTTCTTCTTCCTCCCCGTGGTGTCTCCATCCAGTCATAGGATGAGACGGGACAGACTGTGGTGCATTACTAGCGGACTGGAGTTCGTCGACTCCCAAGGGCCACTTTCCGACATAGTGCCTGGTGTGCTTAGCTAAATCGATTGTATACCAGTCACGAATTTTCTTGTATTTCCTCTCAAACGACGAGCTCGCAATGTCGCAATTGACTTTGGCAAGCCTGGATGATCGTCAGTCTTAGGTCTTTTTTTCAGATTGAAGATGATACAGCACGTACTCTAATATCGTATGATTCATGATGATGTCCTTAGGAAGGAACCTTCCCTCGTTGTCGAAGGCTCTGATTCTAATGTAGATGCAATTGCGGAGTTTATCGTGCTCGGTCATGCAGTGTGAGCTGCGTTGATGACGAGGGTGGAGCTCGCTGAGCACATTGAGCTCAATGCGAAACTTCTCCATGACTGGCTTGACAAGTTCTGCGACGGCAGCCATAATCTCGCTGGCCATATCATCACGGGGGAACCCCCGCGTGCAGCAAACCTTCTGGATATATTGATTCCCCATCTTGGATCTAGGTCTTTGTTCGTGTCTCTCTTTTTGTCTGTGCGTGATGATTTCTTGTTGATCGACTTGAAAACAATGAGGGAGACAGATCAACAGATGGGCCTTCTTATAATGCCCATCAAGACATAGTCCGACAGTGAGAGATAGTGTGAGCGGCAGCGATATCAGTGCCGCTCACATCAGACAATCATGATTCCCTCTACCGCTAGGTGTAAGCAGTACTGGCAGTACTTTGTCCTCCATCAAGAGGTGCGACGTGTGGTTTTGAGAGCATAGCTCAAACATCATTTGGCTTGCTGAGAATTCAAGTGACATTATCCAATGTCATACCGGTGAGTCGAGACAAAGACGCATCAGTCGTGGACTGGACGGATCAAATGCGTGCACCGGCTTGCCCCTGAGAGGTAACTTCAGTGATGGATATATCGACCAAGCTTTTGATATCAGGAAATGGTAAGCCGTCGTCGCGAAACCAAAAGACAACAATACAAATAAAAAGGGCACAGACAATAGCATTGAAAGGTGTGATATAAAGAAAGATAGACAAGCAAATGATATATGTACTACTTGTTGATCTATTGATCAAGTCAAGTATCATGAGTTTCCAAATTCATAGAAAAGATACAGTAGAGGAACAGTAAAAACAACGATGGGTGTACGAAGTAGAATGTATAGGGAATGTGCGAGGAAAACGTGAAAGACTAACAAAAGTGTTACCGCGTGAGTCGAGAATATAAGCATCTGGTGTATTGTTCTGTTACCACTTACATTGTATGAGAACTTCTCTTTATGTGTTGCCGACTTTCTGGACGATTGTGACAGTATCCTTGTGCGCCTCGCACATAACATATGTACATCTTGGTTGGTGTAATTTGTCGAGTCGCGTGTCAGAAAATAGAGTGTCGTCGCATGGGTCTAGTAACTGTGAGCAGCGCTAATTTCCCCAGATGGCCCAGAGATTGGGGCAGCGCTCCATGCATCTCTGCTTGATCAAGTTCATTTCAACTTGAACTTGTCGCTCCTGAAACGCAGAGCGCCGTCCCCCCTTTGCGAGCCTATCAACTTGTCAGTCAGATTGAATGCACAGTACAACTAGGCGCAAAGATTGGAAGAGAATCTGTGGCATACTTCAACAGTATCGTTTCGAGAAGAACTCTTCCGGAAAGAAACCGTTTGGGATCTTTCGAATTCCTCAATTTAATCAAAAGTTCCATATTCCCGAGCGATGGCTGGTGGGCTGATCCCACTGAAACACACTCAGGGAACTCGACCTTCACCTCGCGCAGCTTCAACTTTGATATGTTCCAACCATATTTCTCCATGACCGGCCGGGTGGCATACGCGATCTCGACCAAGATCTTGTAAGCTAGCATGCGTTGCGGGTATTCCTTCGCGGTTTCGACAGAGGTGGTGACCGCGGGGAAGAGGGCGGGATCGGTCGTCATAATTGAAACACGTCAACTGCGCAAAGTTCGTGGAAGAACCCTGGATATGCTCAAATTGTCTCAATTGACAAAGAGAAGTCCACTGGCGGGTTGGATTAGGTGATCACGGCGCTTGGTCAGTGTACACAAAGAAGCATGCTCGACAGAGTCTTCACTTTGGTATTTATATTCTTCACATAAGAAAACCAATGAGCCCGTCGCGACACCATCTCAATGCATGTCGCGCATCCACGGTCTAGAATCGCAGAGCTGTGACCGTTTTTGTGGATGCTTGCAGATCATCTCATGAGGCAGATGTGCCTAGATGCTTCGAAACAGGGTTCAGGGAGCTAAAGCACCGCACGCATCACAGATGTACCAATTCTCGGATTTTTGTTTATGGCCACACTTGGGGCAGATGTCTTTGGCCTTGGACTTAGCAGCAGCATCTCCTCTGTGATGATCTCGCTTTTCTCTTTTAGGGTCGACATCCCGTTTCCGGAGTTCACGCTTCTTGTCATGATGATTCTGCTCATCTTTTGGCGCAATCTCGAGACGCTCCATCTCAGCGTGGAGTGGGTCTTCCGGTGCGATTGGAGTAATAGCGTCACGGGCGAACTGATTACTTGGCCATATGAAGGAGTATATTTCAGGGGCCATGTAAATAAAGCCGCAGTAAGATTTCCAAAACTCGCAATATGTGTCCCAAAACACCCTATCATGGTCCATTCCCTTCATATGAGCCAATCTGAGTAGAGATGTCAGTCCTATATGGTCTTGGAGAAGTTGATGTGTCGAATCTTACTCGTGTATCAGGGTATTCACCACGACATCCCGGGGCAGAAAAATATTGGAATCCGTTTCACTCCTTAATCGGATCTCAATCTTTTCACGATTCGTGTTCTGGCCCAAGAGAAGCCTCCCCGCCTCGGTTCTTGGGGGATAAAATTCAATGAATCTCCTCAGTTTGAGACCATACTTGTGCATCAGAGGATATACCAGATGCGCGAGCCTGAGCATGAGGAAACGGCCTATCTCTGGATCCGGAAAACCCGCCAGATGCGTGATATGCTTGATTCGGGGATTATTGCTGGTCATTTTGACTAGTTCGGTTCGTGTGAACTAGATCCTGAGATGATGGTATTTCTGACGATGCGAAATCCGCGGAAACCTAAGTTGCATGAAACAATCAATGACCATGATCTTGACGGCTTTTAATGTGGTTTTAAAGGCATGTATGTAGAGCTTTCTGGAGGCATTGCAGCCTCACAATGGTCTGCACATCACCTTGCTGCTATGCAGCAAGGCAGGAATACCGTAGAGAAAAAACCAAGTTGTAGGCAACATTGATTGAAGCGCGCACAAAGCCATGAAATACTCGTCTCTCAAAACTTGGGCATCATCTTTCATGGCCTGCTGTGCTTGCCGGTTGCTTTTCACAAACTGAGCACACATGGCACATGGTATTGACCAATTGCCGACGCGATAAGCTGTGCTAAGGCATCTGTATACTTTCAGTATATTTCCTCATCACATTTGGCACATCGATAGTTGTGCCCGATGTGATGAGGAGTAACTCGCCATGGGACGCTCAAAGAATAGCGGGCTCATCATGACCTGCAAGGTCCCGGCCATGGTTTCAGAGCTCGGGCCTTCAGACAACCAGCATCTTCTCTTTCATCGCGCCATTATCCCAGACATGGATGAGCCCAAAGATTGCCTGCCATGAGTCCCATCTCATTGCCCTGATAATCGTGTTCAGGGAGTGACGTTGGATCACGATACGCGTCTTCGGTCAACGACGCGTCGCGACGAATGGAGCTTAACCCGAACAGTCAAACTAAGCGAGGCCGTCTCTACCCAGTCTATCAAGTTCATGACGACAGGCCCGACGACAAGTTTTACAGCCATTGGGTAGAATTGTTAGAATCTGGTGCTCAGTCTGTCATAGGGTGCCGATCAAGAGCATCAAAGCATCCATTGGCCGTTCAGTTCCTGTGCCTTTTAGAAAGTTTCAACGCTCGTGCTTGAGCAGTGCTTTAAGGAACCGTCACGTTTGAACCTTTTTTCCGCAGAGACCTCAGGTTGTGGAACTATACAAACTGCATATATTCACAAACAGGCAAAACAGTCTCAAATATTTTGCAATTGAGGGCCAGCATTGTCCTTCTGATCGTGCGCAAAATTACTCAGTAAACCCTGCAGACGTCGTGAGAGAAATGCCAACGCCAGAAATTCCATTGTTGCTGCCTTACACGGCACCTCAGCCAGCCGGCTCTCTTACCGTGTGCACGTCTGTCCTAGGAGCGGCAAATAGCTGGCTTGTTCTCCGGCTGATATATGACACGCTATATGCGGCAGACTCTGGAATCCCTGCAGAGCTTCGTGAAGGTCGGGGCTCTGCGCATGGCCGGGGACCAAGGAACTTGTCAAAGAAAGTCGTCCTTGTAAGCTTTTTGAGGAGCTGGGAGTTCTGGAAGACTGAAGGCAGAAGACTAGTACGTGCAGAGAATTGCCAAAGCAAACCATGTGCGAGCCGGCCAAGTTGTTCTGAGCACATGCCTAACTCTGATGCAGGGCCTTGATTTCAATAAACTCTCCAATGAGGGAGCTTTTGCTTTTGTTGATGGATTGAGTGAGCTGTTCACTCCTGGTGCAACAAGCACACCTGCATCTACTGGGCCCTTGCCTATGGGCGCTGCTAGGCCAGGACGACCGGGGCTTCAGACACTGCCCATCCGCGGCTCTCCTGAGACGGCTGCCCGGGCCCCTCCTGCAGCACCATTTCCTCAACCTGCAGCTGGTCCGAGGACGAACGAGTCTAAGACACTCAAATGGACTGGAAGGCCGGATCAGGCTCTAGACGGCATACAGAGGGAGATTGAGGCTGTTATTGATAACATGAAGGCGAAGGAACAAGATGGTAATGAGGTGCTACTGGTGATCGATCAGCCAGATCTTCTCCTAGCTGCTGGCAGCGGCGATAGTTTAGGAGCCGCAGAAATGAGTGACTTCATTATGGGGTTGAGAGAGGTGAGTCAGACTTCGCGATCAGTGGGTTAAAGCAGGAAATCATGTGCTGAAATGATGCTACAGGCTGTTCATTCAACGGTGGTCGTTCTCTCCGCAGACTCGCCCCTGATATACAACACCACGCCAGGAAGCACACCACTTGAGGTAGAGGGGGCTTCGTTCGTTGCATCAATGGCCTACCAGGCACGAACGGTCCTGCAATTGAGATGTCTAGATACCGGCGTCGCGAAAGATGTGAGTGGGGTTCTACGTGTCAGCAAAGGTGGCAAGTCGGCGGTTACGCAGAAGCCATCAACAACGCAAAGCGCAGGCGGAGATGAGAGGGAGTTCTT
Organism: Ascosphaera pollenicola; assembly: GCA_024244615.1. Lineage (NCBI taxonomy): Eukaryota > Fungi > Ascomycota > Eurotiomycetes > Onygenales > Ascosphaeraceae > Ascosphaera > Ascosphaera pollenicola. The sequence goes on along the minus strand of JAGYIB010000290.1, from coordinate 4,869 downwards.
GTACCATTTGAAGGGCGACGGTTCAGTGTCACTCTTCGGGAGAGGGGAGGTCCATTGAATAGCACCAGGATCAGCAAGAAAACTGTTACTGTACGGATATATCAATAGACAAATCAATAATCAGCAACCTTTCTTTCGCCATGTGGCAGAAATCACCCACCGATTGCCCAAGGCAACCAGACGAATGATTCAGTCTTCTTTGGGAAAACACTCGATATCTACCTGAGGATCTGAGTGAGGATAGCAAAAACAAAACAGCAAAAAAGAACTCCGAGACGGGGAGTCGCTGGGCTACTGTTGATTGTTGTTGTTGTTGTTGTTGTTGTTGTCTGGTTCTGCTCCAAGGTGGAGGAAAGGAAGGTCGATCTCTCCCCGAAACACAGGGCGCAACCACAGAGCGATTGCAGCAAGTTCAAGAATGAGGAAATAGATTGCCGCGGCTGCCAGAATCGTGAATACACAGGCCTGATTGAAGTGGTTTTCTTCGGAGTAAAAGGAAGAGGATGAGAAATGCAGTGAGGAGGAAAAATATGAGAAGATATATCTGGTGAGGAACCGCAAGATGGGGGGAAGAGCAGCACCATCCACAGCAACAGCCACAGCAGCAGCGACCATGACTGCAACAAAAGTTTTGGATAGCATTCTCATTCTCATCAGCGTGTTGTAGAAACCGGAGATAGACGGCTTCTGACTTGACTGGGAAGCATTACGAAGACAAAGAATATGGCAAATAGGCCGTTATCTATGTACAGTATGTATATACTAAGCAGTGGAATGCTAGAGTTCTGGATGGCAAAAGCTGTGCGTCGCTCGCGTTGATGTCACTTTGAGAAGCCCATGGCTGCTGACTACGCGGAAACTTTGAGCACGATTCGACACATCTGTCCAAATTGGGTTTAGCTTAATATCACTTCGTAGTCCAGCCCCTAAACCCCTGAAATCTGCCTCGAAGTGGATGCAAGGGGGCGATACAACCTCACGACGAGTTTTACAAAGGAGGAAGAGCGTACAGCTGAGTTTGGTCCAGGGCGGTATCGACTCTGGTTTCTTCAGATTCAAGAGCAAGCAGTCATGTATTTGGCTCGACAAAAATGCTCCATGAACATCTGCCACCTCGGAATTAAGATAGGGTAGTCTCGTTGCATGAATAAGATATGTAGTGATGCATTGATGAATCAAACAGTCACAAAATTGGGAGCAACAGCGAAAATTCCTAGACAATGGTTGGAGGCTATACCAAGACACTGAAAAGAACCCCAGCCTGTCCTTGATAAAGCCACCAAGTGAAACACAGAACCAACGACAAACAAGACAAAGCAAGCACATGATGTAAAGGATAACCAGAAGTTAGTGGTAGCGCACTGTAATGATCATATGTCTATTGTATTGACCTCATATAAATGCAGACTCTGCAGCTGTTTCTTCGGACTCATTCATCTGCCTCCGTCTCTCGCTAAGAAACAGATCAACCATTCTCTTGCTGCTTGGAGAAGAACGATATATCCCAGGCGAACCATCCCCAGTTCCATCACTGTCGGTAGCTGTACCGATGGCTGGCTTACGAGCAGGCACATTCTCATCGTTGACGCCGGTTTCCCTGCGACCCTGACGAGCGCCCGTACCGAGACGAGGCCGATTAAGAAAGGCCGACTTCGAATGTTGTGGGCCGGATAGTATGGAGGGGCTGAGAGAGAATTTGTTCTGTTTGTCTGCAAGAAGCGATCCTGGCGACGTCTTCGAAGGGGTCACCAATAGGCGCATGCTAGAAGTTCGTTTGTGTATCGGCGAGGACGTGCTAGCAACGCTTGGTGATGTTTGTACGGAATTGTGAACGACAGAAGGTCTCCACACTGAAGTTTGAGAGACTGTCCGGGTCCCCGGTGGGGAAAGACGTAGAGGCCGTGAAAATGCACTTTGTACCATGTTCTTGAACTCCGTCCTGCGATCCCTATCACTTGAATTTTGGTTCTTTGATGCAACTGGTGACACAGTCTTTGCATCGGGGCTACTATTAGCATCTGTGAAAACATCGTCGTCGAATTGAGCATTTTCTCGATAGTGCTGGCTCGTGCCCCTTGGCAGTACAGGAGCATCCAGGTACGGCTTAGGTTCATTGATAGTGATGGTGTCCATCTGAGAGCTGACCCAGCTCCTCCATTCTGCACTCCCCTTCCCAGGCCAGTGTTTACTGAGGAAATCCGCGGCATTGCGAGATTTGCGAGGGTAGTGAATCCGCTCATTTGCAAGTATGATAGCCGTTCCAGTTTCATTCGGAGTTTGTAATTTCTCGAATTCAGAATGGCGAGATGCCTCGGGAGAAGTTTCGGATGCCGCTCGCGAGTAGACACTGGGTGATTGTTCACAGTTTTGTTGCGGTCTTGTAACAATTATGCTGCCAGTGTCCTCGTCAGAGGTTGTCGGTTTCACCGGCCTTTGATCATGAGAAGAGAGAGCCGAGCTTGACATCAAGCTCCGCGTGGCCGGTCTCGAAGAGAAGAATCCGTGTCTTCTTGAGTCCCTGAGTGTTTTGGTAGATGACCGCCTACTCACCCCTTCATTGAGGTCCGCCATTTGCTGAGGAGTGCAATTGATGGCCTCTCCTAAATAGATGGACCTCATAGATCGCTGGCTTGGTTTCAAGAGCGATGAAGGCACATTAGCTGATAATCCTTCTGAAAGGCTAGCCTGTGCATCAAGTGATGGCCTTGATCCAAAGTCGAACGCATTGCGATGGCTACGATTCCCAAATTGCTGAGTAGGCGTTTTATCACCGTCATAGTCATCTCCTGACCGCGAATGATCAATTTGGCGCACCAATGCACTGTACACTTCCTGGCTATCAACGTGTTGATTCCCCTGGTATTTCGCAGGTGGTGGATGACGGAATACAGAGAAGCCATCGTCATAAGATGCCTCTCCCGATGCGACACGGTTCTGAGAATCGCCTTGCTCCTCTATAATTGACAACTGCTGACTTCTGCCTCCAATTGGACGGACCCTGCTTGTGTTGATGGTGGAATCTGTCCAACTAGTCACCCTCGATGTAGAGTCACAGGTCAATTCTATGCCTTCATCTTTCTCTCGAGCAGCCTCTAAGAAGTCTCTGTTTTTTCCTATCAGGTGTTGATGAGTATGTTGGCGGTAAGCGTCTTCTGGGCATGGGCACAAGTTGGAGTGCGGTTCAGGGGTACTACCATGCAAATATTCGCCAAGGTGAAAGTAATTGTGACTGCGATTGCGAGTGGGTGACTTCGTCTCCCCTGAAGAAGATAATCGAAGGATCCGCCTCAGCCCCTTTTTTATTGTAGTCGACAGCTTCCTTGCTTTTGATTCAGAATACCCCTTGCCAATGAAGGAATCATTGAGACAGGTAGGAGCATCCATAGAGACTCTCGTCGACTCGGTCACGGAGGTACTTGATCTGATCGATCGTCTGAGGGGTTTAGCATCCCTTCGAGAAGGACAACTATCGTTGCGCTGGAGGCATAAGTCTTTCTCCTGCTGCTTGTACCCCTCTAAGAACTTTTCACGTGCCAGCTGCACAGCAATTTCGCTGTCGTAAGAGCAAGATGATACCTGTAGTTTGTGATGACTCTTCGCTCTCATGAGTGGTTGTGAACGTTTAAGGGTTCGACGTGATAGATACTTCGTATCAAAAGTCCCCAACATTGCATCCTTTTTTGACTTCAACGTTTCGAAGTCCGCAGACTTTGATGACCGACTGCGAATTGAAAACATGGACTTGGCACGGCGCAAACCTTTGGCGGGAGAAAGCGAAATAGGGCCTGACATGATACTATCAGTCCAGGCAGAGCATCCCCTCGAGTGACCAGGACTCGGTGGTTTCAGGTACTCTAAGGGAATTTTCGGTACAGGTGGTACATCAGATGACAATGTATCACTGGCATTGCTTCTCCTCAAAGATCTGGTGCTTTGAGTCGAGCGTAGGGATGGGGACTGAAAGTGGTGTGTCCCACTGGACTCTCCGGTTCGGGAAGCCCTACCTGATACCGCGGGAGGCGAATATCTCGCACGTTCATGAGCACGCATCATGGCGGTAGACGCTGCAGCCAACGCAGGTCCGTGGATAAGCGTCTCTCTCCTTGAGCCTTGCTTCCGATAGATGGTAGATGTTGAATGGTTGGTCAAAATTGACGAGGTGTGTTTCAGCCGAGAATCCACGTACTCTGTCGACCGCGAGGGCATGGCTTCATTAGTCCATGCGGTGACGATGCATGCGCTTCAAACTGGTCAGAGGGTCTGATGGCGACGAATTTGTTCAAACGCATCAACAATCGAGGCAACCAAAATCAGGGATTCAACAAACTCCTTGAAAGCAGAGTAGCATGAGAGCACAACATCGTGCGGTCCATTGTTGTCAAGCGAGAGAATCTGCCTCCTGAGCACGTCTGCTATACGTAGAGGCAAGAGCGGTTCTCGTAGCAGGAGCGACATGCCAACATCATAAAAGAGACGCTCAAAGGTCTCCTTCTCCTGGGAGGAGCGTGGACCAGCGATCAACAGGAAGCAGCGAACGTCCTTCCGGTCCCCAGCCTTCGTCAGGGTGAAGCAAGAGGCCTATATAGGCGCGAAGCAACGCAGGCCTCTTTCCTTTTCGACAGCTGTATGTTCGAGTCTGCCCCCATGGTCGTAGGTCTAGTCCTGAATGACTCGTTGAAGAAAGTAACCGCTTAGTGCCTTCCAAGCCGTGCGAGGACAATGCTCGTTACAGAAAGTCCTAACAGTCGGCTTGTTTGAGGGGTTCTTGCGTGCGCACAATCTGGAAACACACAAGCTGAGAGTGTGAGACGTCAAAAAACTTTCGCAACAGCATGATCAGCATGGACGTTGTGCCGGGCACTTCGGATA
>JAGYIB010000289.1:0-11489 GCA_024244615.1 Ascosphaera pollenicola | reverse complement strand
GTTGTTGAGCTACTAGAAGATGCTGAACGAATGGAACCGCCGTCATCCAGTGAGATAACTGATTGCATGAATAAAGCCATTGCACATCACCAAATCCGGCGCGGTGATCGTGCTTCTTGGAGAATCAGGGCTAGACCAGCAGCAGTTCTGAGGCCTGCGGCCATCTGCGTCTCTCGTGTCTCTTGCATTTTGGTCTATCTAGCGCCCCATCGGCTGGGTGAAAAGCACAACCCGAACGAGTCAAAGCTCGACCGGTTACTTTCTTAAGGTGCAGGCCCATGCACAGGTCTGACGAGACAGGCTGTTTGTGTGAGCTGGTAGGAGGCAGAGAGGGGAGATTGAGCTGGAGATGAGACGAGACAAGACCAGACCAGACTAGACCAGATCACATAAATCATGGCCTTGCGCTCGCAAACACTCAGCCTCTCCTTACCTCCGGATGAGGCACAGCGAGTCGCAAGCGGTATATCAGCCATACCAGTATACATACGTACTCCGTACATCACCACGGATCAGGAGTTGAAGAGTGTCAAAGGTCCCAGGCGTCACTCCGGTGTCTCTGTCTCTGTCTCATCGTCATCGTCGTCGTCTTGATCTTCTTCTCCTGGTTTTGCTTGATCGGCCTCATTGCCCCGTCCTTCTCAATCTCCTCCATCCCTTGCCTTTACTCCTTCGTTTTCTGCGTTTCCCTTTCTTATCAACGCGGGAATTCCCATAGCTACAAAAAGGCTCCACATTCCCGCCCTGAAAATTCTTCAGCAATTCCGTCGATTTTCTCAGAATCAATCCCGAAGAGGAAGCACCGATTGAAGTGAGGAATTTTTCGGCTTTGTGGGCAGCAAGGCAATATTAGGCAAGCCAAGGCAAGCCAAGGCAAAAAAAAAAAAAAAAAAAAGGCTGGAGCGTGAAAGCCGTTAGGAGACGTGAATTCCATCATCTAAACATCATTCAATCATTATCGTCGTCATCACCATCGCCATCAGACCTCAAGTCGGAGCAGGAGAAAACAGGACAAGACAGGCCAATTCAATTGACTTTTATATCTCACGTTGTATCCGCCATTATACGGTACAGCTCCAGCCGAATCCTGTCCCTCGCTCCCGATTTGTCTCAACTTCCTGTTTGAGGCCTTGATCATTGCTATTTAAGCAATCATCGATTCATCTCTCAAGGGTTCCTCGCCGCCCTCTTCGGAGATCCGGCTGACTCTTCGTGGCTTCCCACGTCCTCTTATTCCGGCCCAGCTCAGCTAAGCTTGAGCTGTCGCGAACCTTTCTATTTCTGCTCTCACCCCCCTCTCTGCGTGCGCTTTCTGCGACTACCATCGGGTGACTGCTCAATCTTCCTGGTTCTCCGTTCCTTTTTCTTGCTTATCTCCCCGCTTTGCACCACCGCCGGACGCAGAAAAGAAACAACCCGCAGGGAAAAGGAAGCTTAAAGGAAAAGCAATAAGCAGATCCAGAAACCCTTTTTTTCTTTTTCCAATTGTCGTCATGCCATTGAATAGGAGATCCCTGCGATCAGAAGCAGTAAACATGCTAAACTCCCTCGACTTCTCCTGGCAGCACGTCACATACAAGACTCTCGCCTCCGTCTGGGTGCTATTTGTGTTTTACCTGAGCTGGCTCCTTCTGCCTGAGGTCTCCGCTATCTTCCATGGTTTAGGCAACGGGAACGGAACGGCTGGAGGAGCAAGAGGTTCGGGTTCCAGAGGACACAATGCTGCCATCCCTTCTTCTTCCCCAGACTCGTCCTTGGTCCAAACAACTGCTGTTACCGCTGCCGCTGGTGGCGAGCCTGTTGAATTCAGTGTGATCGGGTGCGTTTTTCGAATAGAACTGCTCATGATCAGTCTTCTTGTTTCAATGTCAGTTGCTTACAGGTTCAAGCAGGACACCCTTTATGCTCATGCAAGAAACCTGTCTCGATTTTGAATTGCTGAGGGGAATCCATTCTGAGCATGGGTATGGGCCTTCTGCTACAGCCACTTACCACGATGGTGACCGCGCCCTGCCTCATATTAATGGACAACCTTCCGAAATCGAACCAGTTGGCTCCCGAGTGAGCCTATAGATACCGTCAGATGGGACAATCCGCCGAAATTTTTCTCTCGTTATACCAAGTTCCTTGACCCCTATCCCTTCGCTCACTTTCCTTCTCTTCACAACTTTCGTTATTCTCTTTTCCTTCATCGATAAGAACTCAGCATTTCGCGTGACTCGATACCTTGCGACAATGATCTGCAACGAGTTAGCATATAATTCATCACTCTTTGTTCGGCCACCGGCGGGCCACCATTACAACCGGACATCACAGAAACGACCACAATCCCTTGTCTGGGAAAGGAGGTGTGTGTGTGTGTGAGGGTGATTGTGAGAAGGCATTCATAGGAGACAGTGCCCCCGTGAGTGCGAACACTCAATGCTTGGTTGCACCGAAATATCTCGTTGTTTCTCTCTCCCTCCCTTCTGCACCTCTCTCAAAGTCTGACAGACTTAACTCGACTAGAAATGGAAAAGATCAGAAATTGGCTTTTTGTCTTTTGCTTTGGGAGGGGAATGCTTTGACGTTTCGTTTCTGTTGCTTTCATTTGGGTACATTCCGAGTAGCCCATTGGCTGTTGTCGATGTCGTTTTTGTTATCCGTGGGATGAATCAGTTGGAGGGCATGGTCCAAAATGCAAGAAAAAAGAGATATGAGTTATATGATCTGGGGAGAAAATTTATACACGGATGGTGGCTACTCGAGGAAGCAGTCAGGAGAGCTTACAACATCACCCGATTTGACCGACTTGTTTCTTCTTTTCCATCAGCCTGGTGCTTTGCACCTCTTATTTTTGAACGTTCATGCCTTCACCTACTTACCTGTCACTGGTGGGAATTCAAGGCAGTACACCCACAGAATAACATGAGAAGGGAGTCCCTTACCATGTGAAGAAATTTCTCATGAAAAAGAAGAAAAACAAGAATGATCTCAATCAGATCCAGCTTGCTTTTATTTCATGTCAAAGTCCCCAATTCCTCTCTTCTTCTCTAACTACCACCCCTCTTCTTGGGATGGTCATGATCTCTCAAAAAATCCCCTTGCTTCCCCCCTCGTCCAATCCATCGATTGCACTACTCCGTATCAGATGGCGTTTAATCTACCACAAACGAATGCACAGACGTTTGGGGTGGCAGCCTCCATCATCAGCAGCTTCTAGATCGACGCCGATCTTCCACCGCCCCCGCCTTACAATCCAATCACAGCAACTTAAGGACCCCTGACCCTCTAGCTAAAGCGGCTATATCGATCTAGTAATGCTTACTGTGGAAATATAAGGCGTATTACGAGATCCCCAAGTTTATCTTTCATTGTTTGTTGCCTCTAGCACCGTATGACCATGCATTCCTTTAGTGCAAATGACGACATTCTTGCCAAGTGGTATGACTCTCCTGCGGAAGTAGTATAATAGGTAAATCGAAGCGTGCATTTTCCGATCTTGGAGGGAAAAAAAGAAAGAACTTGATTAGTCGAGTCAGTGCACCCTCGCTTTTCTCACGTATAACTTAGCCAGACACACATACAACCACGAAAACGCCATGATAGTCAATTAACAATAATATGAGGGCTGTCGCATGTGTAACAAATTGAGAAATGAATCATGCTGGCGGAGACAGCTGAAGTTTGTTCTGAGAAACTACGTCTAGAATCATTGAGAAGAGTATGATGTGTTCGAAAGAGAAAAAGACTGAAAAATAGTATCTATGATTACTACTCGAGTCTTCTTCTTCTTTGACACCCTATGGCTAACTTTTCTTCTCTTTGCGATTGCCTCCCTCTCAAATCCTCGGTCTCTCCTGATCTATCATTCATTATCTGCGCTCGCCTCCTTATCTGCCTTTCAGTGACTAGCACAAATTTGAGGGCGCATGGCTGAAGTGGCAAAAATGTTTGCGATCTTTACATTGCTGCTTCTCGCCGTACGCTCATTGGGCTATGTCATTCCATCATCCACGGACCGCCCCTTCAGTACGATTGAGATATCAGGACCCACTCCAGCTGACATCGAGACATTAAATGGCACTGAGCAATTAGGCCTTAAGTCAACTGCCACGGGCCTAGTCAAGCAACAACATGGTGAGCCCACCTTCGACATCACAAACTTAAGAGGCGGACTTATAGCTGACGTCTTAGTTCCTGAAAAGACCATGATGCACTGGACCAAAATATCTATACACTCAGTGTCCGTGATGAGACACCTGATAACACCTCTCTCTCAACGCCATCGTCTCAAGCAATCATCTCTAACGTTCCAGACGACATGCGGCCTGGAATAAGCGCTGGGGTTGCCATCTCCCTCATAACAGCGTCCGTCATCGCTCTGATGATGACTCTGGCCTTTGGATTTTGGCTATACTGTCGACGCAAGAAAGCCGTTACCAATTGCAGAAGTAACCCCCTTATTGACAAGTCGCTCAGTTAAGGGTCTGTGGAGTCAGTCGTGTTTCCGGTCACGACGGCGGAGAGGCAGACGTATGCTCAGAAAGCGAATGTCGCAGAGCTGTCGTCAAATTGGACCTCGAGAAGCAATTCGCGTTGTAGGGAGATGATGAAGGGTAAATGAAGATAGACAAAAGGTAGTACGTGCTTCGCATCATCTTTTCTTTGAAGTGTTGTCTTCTCTAGATGATTCGCATGTCCTTCATTTCCGCGTTCTTGTCATGTACATATACGAATCAGAACTGGCAGACTGGATTGCCAGCACGTGTAGACTCTTCAACAACGTCATCTGCGCTATTCAGGCAAGTCGCAATGCAATCAAGCCGACGTCAAGCCTGTCAATATCAGAAAAGATGCCATGTATCTACGGAGTATCAATGGAACAATGCCAAAGAAGGTTTTGGTGCACAACGGCTGAACCCGAAACTTTAATAAGTTTGATTGGGCACCGTTGACCTATATTTAGATATTGATGTTTTTGCATCTGCTTGCGACAGAGAGAGCAGCAGGATTTGGGAAAGAATGAAAGCTATTGTCATCAACTTTTTGAATAGCTGAGCCTTGTATCTTGGCTGATGATAGGGGCAAGCTGGAATCGCACAATGTGGGTAAAGACATGATTGACGCAAGGTGGGCTCATGTCGTTAACACCGATCGTTGGATGGCAAAAACCTTCGCACATCTCAAGCCAGGCCCTGCCCTCTTTACTCAATTCTTTGGCACTCTTCTGTAGCGCTGTCATGGTGAACCGTGAGCCTCCGGCAGCTAATGTAGCATCGCTTATTCTAGTCTATTTGTCGATTTCAAGCTTAGATTCAATTTCAGCCTTCGCCTGAAGCAGAGGGTTATCCTGTGCATCCAAATTAGCAGACAGTATCGCAGATAGTACTTTCATACTCGGGGCTGTCCTCACATTGTTCTCCGAAAATGTTCGAAACGCGGTTTTCAGATCGGAGTATCGAGCACGCAATTGACCAGACGAGACAGCTTCCCCGGTCATCACCTCCCACTTCTCTTGAATGTAGCTCCACGGCTTGTCCTGATCCCTCATCGCGAACATCATTCTGTCTCTGTCACTGGCCTCTTTCAAAGTGGTGGGACGCGCTTTTCCTTTTCGTGGTGTTTCCTTGACAAAAGAAGAAGAAGGGGTTTTTCGTCCCCTTATTGAACGTGTTGCAGTGTCGTTTCCTTCCGACAAATCGACGTAACGTTTGATGAATGTGGTTGTCATGTTTCCGTTCTCGTCTATGACAACAGCCATTTTGACGAATTTTGCGAGATGTTGTCGTTGAGCCGGATGGGTTCCAATAGTGTAAGGTGACGCTGTCCTGCTTTTCGAAAATGCTGTTAGCATTTGCACGTCTATCTTTACATGAGAAGATGGGCAACACAAATACTTCCGTTGTGAAGACAAACCTTGAGCGTCAAGCAAATAGCAAACAGCACGATGCATGAACTGGCCTTGGCTTGAGCCTCCTCCGTAGAATTTCAACTCGTCTAATTCTTACAAGGGACCCTGGGCTCACTTTCAAAATCCTATATCAGACATCCTTCAGACACCAGAAGACAGACAGTTGAATGTTTCCGTCAGCATCATACGAAGCAAGTGATACGTTCCGACTCGACGGCGAACGTCTCTTTTGTCCCCTTCTACAAGGTCACTTGCGGCCGAACAGGTGCCTTTCCGCACTGTTTGCCATTTTTTTGAGCTCACCATTCAGTAATATTAAAAGCAACCAACACAACACCATGAATTCATCTTTCAACCATGCCAGACCTCCCCTTTTTAGTCGATCAGCGTCCTTCGCATCAACAAAGGGATGTTCTGTTGATAATATATTACTGAAGCATGGCGAAAAACAAGCGCACCGGCTCAATGGTCTAGCGGTATGATACTCCCTTCGGGTGGGAAGCAACCCAGCGCTGGCTACAGTGTTCTGAATATGGGAGTGGCCCCGGGTTCGATTCCCGGTTGAGCCCGTTTATTTTTTCTATCTTTTTTGTTGTACTCACCACCAACCAGTCCATCTGTTCCGAATCTCAAGGCGACAATCGTATCTTTGTGAAGATGGATGATATGAAAAAGCACAGAAGATGTCTCAAGCAAAGTTGTTGAGCTGCGTTTTGTGGGCTTCTTTTTCATTTGTCAGTGACAGAAATTTATGACAGCTACATACAGAATGGCGAAGAAGACAGCTATATGCCCAGGTCTTAGGACAAAACCGACAGATTGGTATATGACAGACACTCCTCTACACACAAATGCTAATTGAATGCTCCTGATTTTATGTGGGTGCAGTTCGCATGACCTGAAAGACCTCGGACAGATTAGTGATCCATTTCAGCCGGCGAGACAGATGGCATCAGTAAAAACTAACGCAGGAAACAAAACGACAAGCAGGTATACTGCTTTCCGTCCTCCAGTCAGATTGAAAACTACAACTCAGCAGCAAGATGCTTCAACGCCGTCGCCCAGAGGGTAAACAGGCGGAGCATGGGAAACAGAGGTGCGTCTCATTGACGAGGGAGCAAATCATCTGTCCTTGCTTCGGGGGGTTGAAGATAGGTTCATCATCATTGAAAGAATGGGAATTTCCACAAGCAAAGAACTCTCGAAAGAAGACAACAAGTGGAAGAGAAAAGAGAAGCATTGGAGACTCACATTATATAGCGCAGCAACCAACGTCTCTCATCCTGCCCAAGAGACATAGACAGTTCGCACCAGGCATATCGCGGAAAAGAAGGCCCTCAGATTTCTGTTCTTTTGCTCTCCATCACTGCGCCGCTAGAGCAGTTATGTGAAAGGTCATGCCGGTCCTTCCATCTACCTTTCGTTCTTGAAGGAAGCAGGGTAAAGGATGAAGCAACGGCATGTAGCGATAAAACGCTCAGGATAGCTCCGTGAAGGATTTATCGTCATTGGGATCTTGTCGTCCTTCTCCTGTCATCTTCAGGTCGGATGGTCGCTCAATTTCCAAGTAATTCGAGATTCGCAGGCTGAACATATAAAGCCTCGAGACTCCCTCGATCGATCCAAGAGGCCAAGCCCGAAACAGCAAAACCCTTGAAGACAGAACAGGCCATGAACTCATAATGCGTTGAAATGCGTAGATGGTATATAATGTTGGGAATTGTTAGTCAATAGAGTAGTATATGTATGCACCAAACAAAATGCGTACACATCCTGGGGGTATCTTCTTCGAATCTAGGCCTTCTTCTTCTGCTTCTTCTTCTTCACGAGCCAATGTCGTTTAACCTCGCCCTCTTCCTCTGGCCCTACCACCTCTTCCACCTCGGCCACCTCTGTCTGACCTCCCGTAATCTCGCTGCTGGTTGTAGTGCCCGTGGCCGCCACGGTTCCTGTTCTGGTTTTGTGTTTGCTGTTGTTGTTCGCGGGCGAGATCGACAATTTCGTCGGGAATGCGGAGGTATTTAATCTGCGCGTCAGATGCTATCAGTATGGTGATCCCCATGCGATGCAGAGGGATCGCTGGCACGCTGGACAAGCTATCTCTGGCGGAAAGTCGATCATGATGGTTCGCACTACTTACATTATTGCCCCTGACATACACCTCTGGTAAATGCATGAACTTGTCGCCCTCGGGACTTGTCTGGACAACAGCCTTGAGGACCAGATTCATGAAATTATCGCAGTTGACTAAATGGCCGTTTAGCGTTTCGCCATTCTTCAGCTCCACGAGCATCGGGTGCCCGCGGGCAACGTTCAAGAGGCCCAAGGGAAGCTGGAATAAAGACGTCAGAAGAGAATGATATATGCGATCGAGATGGGCCACCATGAACAAATGTATGAGGGGTGCTTGAAGAGGGTATGTTTGGGGGTGGACAATTACCATATCTGGTGATGACGGCGGGAAACAATCAAGACGCGACAGAAGACGGGGTAACTTGGAATGAGCGCAGTCGCCACGGTTTGCAGAGTATGACACCAAGCTTCAACAGCTCACTCAAGCTGTCTTTCGTTGTTTCAAAGCGTCTGTTGATGTGATCCAATGTACATGCGCATCGCATCACCACTTCCAGTTGCTGCCTGGTTGTTGTCTCGACTGGTGGCGGCGGGCGTGGATCAAAGTGCCCCCGCCAACCGACCGACCGTTCGTACACCACCGGCCCTCACGCCCTCACGCCCTTAAGCCCTCAAGCCTAAGACGAAGCCTGGGGCCGGGACCTGGAACCTGACGGGGACGAGACCAATCAATATGGGCCTTCCTGGCAGTCCTCAATTCTTGGCCGTGGAGCCACCCCGCCGCCCCCGTCTCACCCAGCAGACTCCATAGCTCAAGGGGATGGATGGTTCTCTGAATTGAGACACAGCTGCAGTGCGGTTAGACTTCGAGCTTTTCTGCAGCGTGACAACGAGGAACAGGGACATGCACGGTGACACAGCTGCGACTGCGACGACAGGAAGACCGGTTCGAAGGAACGAGAGACACACGAAGCAGAAGCAGAAGAGCTATTCACGAGGAAAACGTCCATTCTACCTTGCAAGGAGTCGCGGGCCCAGCAGCCTACTCGAAATGTGCGCCCGAAGTTGACTCATGTCTCTTCTGTCGCTGCAACTGCAACTGCAATTATGCGCGCATTCACGTTCATCGCCCGTCTACTGACTTGCGTGTGCGTCTGGCGATGCTGCTACTGTCATGACGTCTCCGCCAGGCCGGGGAAATTCGTGAAGGGGTGCAAAGTGTCTATAAGGGGCCCGTCACCGAGTAAGTAGACAGGAGTGAAATTCGTCACAGTGGATATCGATCAACCCATCTTGCTAAAGCGGAATTTCCTCCACCAGATACAGATGTGCATACTCTTACGACAATACTTGGAATTCCTACTGTCTGTGATGACGATGATGACGTGCGTGCTGGCTTTTGTCTTATTTCTTGTTGTTGTTGTTGTTGTTGTTGTTGTTGTTGGGAGTACGCTGACCAAATCCTTTGCAGACGATCGAATTTAGCGTCATAAGTAGAACTTCTTATGATGAAAACTATGACAATCAATGCGACAAGAGTGGTCTATTGTCAAACAGACTGCGCTGGCTTCGAGGCCTGAACTTACAGGCCGACCTTCTGCGTGAGCCTTTGACAAATGCGCATGTATACTACGGTTTCGTCTGCAAAACAGGCAATGGACAAGAGCCCTCAAGACTTCTATCTCAAATCCTCTTCTGCTATCTTTGTCCTGAACTACAGGCGAGTACCATCAAGGCAACTCCATCTCTTGAGCTTCTGCCGTTGCCTCTTCCTGCAAGTGCATCACCTCGGTCTGCGCACTACGCCATCTCACTTTCCGGTGTGATTTCGGAGCTGCTTGCTCACCAGGTTGACTCTCCTGAGGCTGATGACGCAATTAGGGGCTTCAATTCTGATAAGTCAATGCTAGATTACAGCGAGAGCTCGTATATCCAACAAGCAGATGAAGAGCCAGAGCTGAGAATAGGTGTGGTCAGGGTATCCTCAATTTGCAAAGCTAACGGAGTCCGATGTCTGCATATGCAACCAAAGTATACAGACGGGTTGCTTTCATCGTCATCATTGCAAGCAATGCGGCATTCAAAGCGGGATCACAATGAAATCATAGACGCCGTTGATCCAGACATCGCTGATGAAGACAACGAAGATCAGAGAACCAATCACATTGACAAGGAAACTCCCATTGATTTTCACACCACCGAAATCCCAATCTCAGCGTCACAACCCACATCTCTCCCTACTTCTCAGCCATATTTTATTCAGCTTAATACTTCAACTGAAGGCGAAGCTCAGAATTCTGATGCGTCGTCCAAACCAAACTTCATGCAAGATCCCCAAACTCGGAAGATGTTTCGATCTCTCGCCATAGTCGCCCTGACCATTTGCGTGAAATGGCTGGTGATCAAATACATTCGAACAACGACTGCATACAGGCGACGCAGGGCTGATCTATTGTCGCAGACAGAAGAGAGGGGGCGGAGAAGGAGGTACAGGAATGCGGCGAGAAGATATAGATTGAACATGTGGGTCAGAAGACAGGTCAGGAGAGTAGGAGTACCAGGCCAAAGAAGAAATGAAAACGGCCATGACGAGGGACAGGGGCATGGAGATGCCGGGGGCACGGCAGATATCGCAAGCAGTGCCAACAATCGAAGCTATCACCATAATCACCATCGCCCGACAATCAATGGCACCTCGTCTCTCCCAACACATTCAACCCGCCCACCACTCATGGAAGACGAACTTCTCGGCTTCCGCCGTGTCCTCGAATACGTCGGCGAACTTATTCGCGGCGACATCATCTACGATTCTGATTCCCTCTCACCAACACTCTCCATGGATTTGGAAATGGGATATGGCTCCGATATATCAATGTTTGACTATAACTCCGATGGTGCCAACGATGAAACCAATGGCAGCAGCGACGGAGACGATGCTCGTCGTACAAGACGTAACGAACTCATGAACATCGCGTGGGAGTATGGGTATGGACCCGGCAGGTTTGCGACACCGCCGCCGAGTAGTATCGCCCAGTTGACGACATTCAGTAGTCCACGGACGAGTGATGAAGGGAGCGAGGGTGGTGATGGTGGCACTCCGCGTGTTAGTGTTGGGAGTGATGCCAATGCTAGTGACGACGGAAGCTCCACCACGGGTGTCGACGGAGATAGCGAAGGTCGAAATGGAAGGCGGGATAGTGAAGAGGTTGACTTGGCCAACATGAGTGTGAGTGATGAAGGCAGGGAGGAGACGGATATGTTGATCGCGAGAGCGGAGAATATTATGGCGAAATGAACATGGACGTTTGCATCTCTTTCAGGTTTCGTTCACGAGGTCGTCTAATGGTTATGAAGGTGATGTCTTCTTCAAATACCCTAATATACATCAAGATTACATACCCCTAATTTTGCTTCAACTAAAACAGCATGATCAACTTGTACATTACTAGATTAATATTCAATTGCTTTTTTAAGACATGCAAACCTGATGGTAGGTCAAGATATATGTTAGGTGAATTGCTAT